>KL256522.1:0-33253 GCA_000699545.1 Podiceps cristatus | reverse complement strand
CAGTGAAAACTCCTCAGCGCTGGGAGCACAACTGGGGTTTTGTTCACAAGCATCACAAAGAACATTATGCTGAAATGTTTAAGTTAGCAGTAAATCAAAACATTTAAGACTGAGTTTGCCTTTCACTATCCCTGATGCAGCTGACTTGTGTTCATACAAATGAAAGGAGATTTTGGCTTCTAATACCCATATGGACTTTCCAAAATAGACTCAATCTCCTTCTCCCTTCTCTCTTCTCTTCTCTTCTTTTCTCTTCTCTTCTCTTCTCTTCTCTTCTCTTCTCTTCTCTCCTCTCCTCTCCTCTCCTCTCCTCTCCTCTCCTCTCCTCTCCTCACTGTGTTTACCAGGGAAAGAAAGCGATTTTCCTGATCGCTGCTTTTCTGTTGAGCAGTAACGGCAATGTGCAGCTGGAGAGAGGGATTTCCACAAAGCTGAGAGCTGGCAGGGCTGCTGTGCCGCCGGGACAGAGTGCACCTTCCTCCCTTCCTCTCCTCTCCCCTCCCTCTCCAAAGCTTGTCAGGAGCCCCTGAAAGCCTTTTGCAAGTTTGCATTTCTGAATTTGTAGTTCAGAAGTGGTTTAGGGACACTTGGCTGGAAAAGGATGTGCAAACCTTTTGCCTCTTTCTTCTGGAAACGCCTTGATGAATAATTTTAGTGGGACAGAAGGAAAACAATGGTCATTTTTTTACTAAACCACAATGCCCACAGAGGCTGTTTGCTTCCCAGCCAGGAGCACTGGCATCTGTGTCACGGGATGGGCTTCTGCTTCTTGCAGATTTTCTCTCAAAATGGGGGCGGGAGAGGTTTTTTCCATCTTTTTGTTCCCCTGTGGGGCAGCTCATTCTGTGCCCAGTGTCAGGTAAGGAGTAGCAGTGCCGACTTTCACTCTCCTTTTGCATTAGTTCTGGTTTAAGGAAACAATGAATTAAAATAAAAAAAATAAGAGGCTTCAGATTCATTCACTGAAACCTGCTCAGTGATGGATGCTGTGTAAAGTTTTGTTCAACCTGTGCATGTCGTGCCAACTGAGAAGCAGTTTTGATTCAGGTGCATTAATTGGCATCACAGGCTATTTTGAGTGAGGATGGTGGAGATCAAGGCACCTCTGTGGATTTCCTCTGGTGGCTGTCCTGACCCTGTGAGCTTCTCAAGGGCATTATGCTTTGGCTGCAAATGACCCTGAACACTGAGCACTGGAAGGAGGAGGAGGAATACTCCAAGGAGTGGCTCACCAAAGTCCTGCCACACTGTTTCAGGGTGATGCAAGACTGGTGGCAAAGCCCAGACCCTCCGTGACCCACTGATGTGAACCTCCACTGCCTCAGCTGGCACGCTGCTTTTCACAGCAGAAGTGGGGTTCTCAAGCGGCCCCCGGGGCCAAGCATGGGGCAGTACTAGGCTTATTCAGAAAAGGTGATCTCACTCATAGAATCATGCAATAATTTAGGTTGGAAAAGACCTTTAAGATCACTGAGTCCAACCATAAACCCAGCACTGTCAAGTCCACCACTGAACCATGTCCTTAAGCACCACAGCTACACGTCTTTTGAACACCTCCAGGGATGGTGACTCCACCACCTCCCTGGGCAGCCTGTTCCAGCGCCTGACAACCCTTTCCATGAAGAAATGTTTCCTGATATCCAATCTAAACCTCCCCGGCGCAATCTGAGGCCATTTTCTCTTGTCTTCTCACTTGCTACATGGGAGAAGAGACTGACCCCCACCTCACTCCAGCCTCCCTTCAGGTAGCTGTAGAGAGCGAGAAGGTCTCCCCTCAGCCTCCTTTTCTCCAGACTAAACAACCCCCGTTCCCTCAGCTGCTCCTCACAGGACTTGTGCTCCAGACCCTTCACCAGATTCATTGCTCTTCTTCCATGCAGCTTCAGGAAGCCAAGCACAAGGTGCTCCATCAAACGGCCAATCTCATCACCCGCCAGCCCCCTTCTGAGCCACCTCTTTTCTGCTACATCTAATGAAAGCAGAAACGCCCCTTTCTGCTAAATGATGGCATTTCCATGTACATCTGGACTCCAAGCACTGCCTGCCCGCGTCCTTGCCTCAGACAAGAAAGCAAAACTACAGCAGGACCACGGCAGAGTGCCTGTTGAGTAAGAACCCTTAGCTATAGTTAAAAATCTAAATTTTCTTATTTTCAGGAATAACTCCCACCATGGACTGGAGCACAGAGGGCTGCTTTCTGTGCCAGTGTACACTGTGAGAGCCCGACATAGTTCCTGACATTACGCCGATTCACAATAGCTGAGGGTCTATGTATCAGGGCTGGAAATAACACAAACCGGGCAGAAACACAGCCAGCCAAGTTCTCCCTTGCCTTATTGCTTGTTTGGCCCAATGGGGGTACAAAACCATCTTCCTGAGCACCTCAAACTCATTCAACCTTTTTGCATATCTGGAACATACAGCATAAAAGTGAGAGTCCTCTGAGTTTAGGTCTCTAACCAAAAACTGAGATCAGATTCTCTCAAACTGCCTGCTGGAGCTCTCCCTTCATGATACAGAGGGATGAGGCTGTATAATTAGGCTCTAGATGCCTAATCTAGACAACTATGTTAGGAGCCCAGACTACACTATAGGAATATTCCCTTACACTCCTAATTTTAGATGCTTGTAGTCACACCTGAGCAAGATGCCTGGAAGAGTGTGAACATCCCTTGATCTGCCAAGTACTAGTGAATCGCTTTCTAAGGATGTTGTATAGAGTGACCTAAAAGCCTCTAAAGCTAATCGTGCAGAAGATACTGTTATAGGTTGCGTTTCTCCTAATACCCTGCAAGAGAGTGATTTTATGCATCCCAGAAAGATCACATTCATATGTATAAACAGCATTTGAAAAAACTGAATATTGCAAGATCCAAAGACCTGTTTTTCCTGTGTCTAATATCCAGAGATACAGCTGAGTGAAGACTGCAAAATACTTCTCTTCAGTAATTCTGTGGTGTGTTCGTAAGAAGTTGGCTCAGCCACATGACACCATCATCTTCTGTGTTT
The DNA here is from genome assembly GCA_000699545.1 of Podiceps cristatus. Lineage (NCBI taxonomy): Eukaryota > Metazoa > Chordata > Aves > Podicipediformes > Podicipedidae > Podiceps > Podiceps cristatus. The sequence goes on along the minus strand of KL256522.1, from coordinate 30,244 downwards.
TTTTCCTGTGAACATCTGAGCTCTCAGGACAAAAATTTCAGGGTCAACCATGTTTCCAAGGCACATGCACAAGGAAACACGGACACTAGCATTTGCAATTTCAAAAGCCCAGGCTGTCTGCCAGAAATACTTGTGCCTTCATCCAACCAGGGAAAAGAAGCAAATGCTGTGTCACTCCTCCAGCAACTGAGCAATGGAGCTCGAGGAGGAAAAGTGGATGAATCCCTTCAGATACAACAAAACTGGAAATGTTCGTAAGAGTAGGGAGCACACACCTGATTTCTGCAGCCTCACGAGTGGGAGTCACCCATTGGACCGACAGGTTTGGGTATTAAGTGAAGCAGCAGATACTCAAGATGCAAAGGGATAAGTACTTTAGCACACCCAACTGCTGCAGCTCTCACTGGGAGGGCCGGGGAGGCCGGGCTTTTTAAAAGGCTATTTTTTGGCACACACTGAAAGTTAGGTGGACCTCAGAGCTACTTTCAGAAATATCTAATTCTGCTACTCAGTATTGCAAAAGTTTACACAGAAAATTTGTAAACAACAGACACTGCACAATCTCATAGGTAAAAATGGATGATCAAATACCTATAAAGGAGCCAGTCCCCACTTTCGGTGAGAAACCACAGGCAAGAAAGTCTTTGACAGACAGCTATTTGTGTGTTTCTTAATAGAAACCTTTTTTAGCACTTTGCCTTTTCAGCACCACAAGGAAGCTGCTCACTCCTGAGATAGATATCTTTGTGAACTGATTTTCATCCGTTAGCAATTTATTATTTTAGCCTTGCCACAACCCCTTGCCAGCAAGCCGCACAGCCCTGTAGCCACTAGCAGGCACTCTTACAACAACGTTCCCACCCCAACTCCTCAAACTCGGGCAAAGTGGGAGCTGCATCGTGCAGGGACCAAGGCTCGGATTCAGCACTTGCACAGTCCGGTAGCAGCAGACCCAGGAACAGTGCCTCATTACGAGCCTTGTCCGACAATCAAGTCTTTAACGAGAACAAAGGTTGACAGTGATTAATCATTAAGCAGTTTCTTGTTCCTTTCTGCACGTGTTGGGTTGGAGGCAGCCTCCCGCCGAGGCAGTCTGGCAGATTTCCTGCCTGCGCTATACCAGGGCCCATGTCCGGACACACAGAGATGTCTTTTCCCAAAGCCAAGCGCACAGATGAACTTCTTGTCTCCGTTTCTGAGCACGGCAAATGCGGAATGCATGTGCATTCTGCAAAAATAATAAACCCTCAGCTGTACATCTGATTGCTGTATATTCAGGCGAAACGACCTGAAAGGGATTTGTACACGTCAGAAACTTTCCCAAGACTTCAAGGATGGATTATTAGTATTTTACCACGTGCACCGTGATGAACTTTTAATGTGATCTTCTGGCATAATGTATATGTGAAGGTCTCCATTTTAGAAAGATTTTGTTTATTTGTAATGAAAATAACATGCACGTGTTGAAAGTTCAACAGAGGAGGTTATTGTGAAATGTCTGCATCAGGACAGGAATGTTGGCTCCATCGAAGTCATGGCAAAACTCCAGCTGACTTCAACGGCGCTAGAATTTCCTCCCAGGTCTCCATCCAGCACAGGGGCACAGTGGCACCCTTGGCTTGGAGTGACCTCAGCGTTCAACTTCTGGACAAGGAACAAGGTAGCTGGTTCAGAGAGACACTAGCAAAGAGCCTTCACTAATGTAGCTGGACAAAGACTGTCCTGAGATCTGCACGGAGCTCTGGTTTCAAATGCCTCACGTGCTGTAACTTATATTGAAGTAAGTATGCCAGTACACATGAATGATGGAGACTCCTATCAGGTATTTGACAAGCTCAGACACATACTGATTTGTTCTACTTTAGCATTATCATTTGCTGTGGCTGTAACGTGCAATATCCACATTGCAACAAGCCAAGCCCTTTAGTTCATCATCACACAATGGCAGGAAAGCAAATCAGAGAGGTTTAAGAAACTGCCGCTCCTCCAGCTAGAACAAGAGCTGGTGTGAGTGGACCTGTTTTGCCTAGTGCTTCAGGACAAGGTACGTGCACGCTTGCAGGCTCTGTGCCTCCACTAAGGAGTGGTAATTTCCAGCTGAGGCAGTGAAAACTTCCTAAACTGATTGAATTAAACACTTGTGATTGTCTGTATCTTTAGTGTACACATATATTATCTGTGGTTATGTATACCTTATTCATCTAAAGGTTCTTGTCTTGTTGCCATATGTTTATTATCTTTCCCCAAAATTATCTAGCCTGAGGCTGATAGAAAGCATGGAAAATTTCATTCCACTTACTTAGAAAAACTATAAGCAATCAAAACCAGGGTCTTGTAAGAGGAAACATTGGGGTGAATTCAGTAATAGGCGGCACTCTCATGCATACGTGCTTATATTTAAATAGTCAGTTTACAGAGCAGTGCTAAAACTGACACTGAAGTCTTCCATATAACAGGCTTACATATACATGTGTCTTTTTTTGCCATATCATCCTCACGCTTCATCCTCACGTTTCCCTCCCTGCAGCAACTCTGACAGTGCCACTAACCCCAGGGCACATACAGGGGAGCGTGGTCCCGAAGCCTCTGAGCTTGTGGAGACCTGGACAGCACAGACCTCATGGAACAGTGCCAAGTGAACCAGCTAAGTGTGGAGTATTTATTCTCCAAGTCTGCTGTTTGTTTTCAAAGACAAACCATGCTGAGGGACGTTGAGCTGAGGGACCTTTAGCTCGTGAGGATGCTGCGTGAATGCAGCCATCTTCCCGACCTGAGCCCGCCCAGCGTTGTCACTGTAAGATCAGGTCAACACTAGTGCTGCATTTGCAAAACTATTGCTTTCTGACAGATCTAATGGAAATAGAATAAAACAGTCTGTGCCTTTTCTTCTAAATCATATACACTAACGTAAAACTCTATAGGAAATTACTGTAATATTTTTATCCTCTTGATTTCCAGGCTATTCTTTAGTTTCCTAAGCTTTTCCCACTGGCATTTATCTAGGTTTTCATTGCACCTTCCTTATCCCTCCTCATATAGGATTCACCCTCCCTATTAATTGTCTGCAGTTTAAACACATTTATGTCACTTCTAAACAACAACCACAAAAAAAAAAAAAAAAGGGTTCATGACATAATGTGAAAATTTTCCTCAAGCAATAAAACAAAGCAAAGCAAACACAATAAAAATGCCAGTTTTTCTGCGGGAGGGTATGAGGAGCAGGCAACCTGAACAAAATATTTAATGAAGAAAGAAAAAATAATTAAACAGAAAGAACAACAACAGAAAAACCACATCACTGGGACAAACCACTTGAATACAAATGGGCGCAACATGGGTGACATGACTGTCAGAGACACATATGAAGATCAAAGCCCTCCTGCTGAGAATATGCAGCAAGAACATGAGCATCCTTAAACCGGAGCCTCCTGGGATCTGCTTTCTAAACCAACAGTGCTGAACACTGATGGAAAACAATGCCGAATACTGAAAAGCAATGTGTGAAAAATGGCTCTGACCTGCATCTCCCTGCGTTGATTAAAGCCTTGAGTGGGACACGTGGTGGGACTGGATCTCTTTGTTCCAAGTTGCCCGTTCCGGGACAGCGACTGCTGCTAACCAAAATCAGCATCTGGGGCTGGGGACCAAGTGTCACGGGGCAGTGAAGGGGTGGCGGGGACACAAATCGTTTCCCCGCTGTGATGGCCCATGGAGCTGGTGCGAGTGCGCAGCGCAGGGTTCAACGGAGCAGGTACAGCTGCCCATCTTCTCAGTTTTAAATGAGTTCCTAGCACACAACCCCAACAATGGTCTTGCCTCTTCCTGCCGAAGGGCCTTCTCCGTCTTTTATAACGATTGCTGTCTTTGTTACAAGACAATTTGATGGCTGTTTATTTTCAGGAATTAACATAAACCTTAGGCTCCTGCCATCCCCTCTGGCTCTCTTGATGAGTGAGATGAAATGATGCCAGTGGCCACAGCAGCCTGAGGGTTTGACAAATCTACCTATCTGTCTGTGCCAACAGCAGTTTCATTCAAATGTGAAAACACCAGGTTTCCTAAAGAGCACTCCCGGGATTTGCCTCATTTTTTCACTATGAACTCAAGATGTAGGAAGAAATGTGGTTTTATCAGGTATCCCAGAAGCTCTGAATACCTCTTCTCTGGGGGATAACAGTTAGACAGAGCTCACCCACTTCTGCTCTCAGCCCTGCGGAATTTAGCTCTTTGCCTAGCCAGATCCCCATGATGGGAATTCATCTGCTTCCTCACTGCCCCTCTGGTAGCATTACTGGACATAGCAATGCTGCATGGTGGTTCCTTTTTTATCTAGCTTCAGAAAAAAAAAGGTTAATCAAAGGTGGCAGAAGGCCACCACGACTGTATAATGGCACAAGCTCTTCAAGGAGAGCCTGGCATCTCACTGAGCTCAAAGAAAGGTACAATAGTACTTGGATATAGTGAGTTGTTTCTTCTGTTCTTTATCAGAAACCTTTAGAAAGCTGAAATGGAGCCAGCTACAGAGGTCAGAATAGCTCAATCCACCAGGGACTAGTCCTGCCTTGGACAGCATGCTGGGAGGAATTATCTGAGGAAAGGCTTCCTTAAATCAGATGAAGTCAAAAAGAATTATACTTCTGGCATTTATTTAAGTTATTTACTGCCCACATCTTGCAGCGTGGGAAAGAATAACAGACTACTCAGGGCCTGCCGTATTCCAGCTATCAGATAAAGCGCAACTCAGGAGAATGGGAAGGTTGGTGCCAACAAAAACCTTCTTGGACTACATCTACTCATTTTGCATTATTCTTGTGCAAGAGCAGTGAAAAGCTGGTATGCATCCCCATTTTTAAATAGACTCACTCACATACGGAAAAGAACAGGTGGACAGGATATCACTGCCCTGTTTTCTTTCTCTGAGCAGGGAAAAGTACAAATGAAATTGCCTGTGTCTACAAATCATCCTCAAATTATGCTGTGGCTTCTCCCGCAGTTTGGGAAGTAGCAAAGGTCAGTAGCCCACAGTGCAGGACTAGGGCTCTCTGGTTAGCCTGTTACACTCATGCTGTCCCCCCGGCCAGACAAGCCCTGGGCTCGGCTGAGCAGGACACAGCGCTGTCTTCTGTCAGGGCCTGCGAAGAGGCATCGGGGAGATGCAAGTGCTGCCCCCATCTTTGCATGGAGGTGGAACTCGGTCCATGGTTTGAAGAGTAACCCTACCTCTCTCTTTTCTCTCATCCTTGTCTAACACAACTTCTTAATTAAATTACCATGAGCGCTAGCGAGCACATCCTGGCACCAACAGGTTCTGCTAAATGTTTTGCTCAGTTTTCCATGTTCCCGCTATTCTGTCTGAGGAGGTCCTTGGGTCCTTGTTTCATATGGCAGCAAAAATGCAGATGAAGGAAACTTCATCATGAACTCCGCTTTCTTGAATGTACAGCCTGGCTTCGACTGGCACTCAGCCTCTAATGCCCACGGGGAGGAATTATTTCAGTGCCCTCCCCACTGCTGTTGTGCCCTGCACCAGCTCTTTCCTCCTTAGTCTCACAGCACATACTAAAAATATATAAGTAGTATTATTTTAAGAAGCAATTAGTATAGAAATCCCTTGTCAACATTACATTGCTCAGCTTTTCTCCAACAATTTGGAGAGATCGAATGCAATCCACAAAGACAGCAAGCTGCCTTGAGAATGAAAGCAGACGTGAGAATGAAGATGTTCAGCACCCTGTTGGTCACAGCCATGCAATTTAATAAACACAGAAAATAAGAAAGGGCTCTGTTTATCGGTATCAGACTTTTCAGAGCACAGAGTATATCCTTACTGTCTGATGGCAGAGCTGAGGAGATAACAGTAGAGCAAAGAGCCTTTCATAGGCGTCTGCAATGCCTGTTGAGATGTGTTGGACCCGACAGCTCAGACAAAACACTGAAGCAGAAACACCCAACTGACCACTTAACTGTGCTTTCATAAAAACGAGGAGAGAAAGCAAAAGGAATACTACAAGGAGAAACCAGCCGCTCTGTAAAAATGCTTCCTTAATTTGAATTTTAGCTGCGCCTCTTGATTTCTGACATGCTTTCTGTAATAATTTTTCTGTGACTAATCAGAGTTGAATCTAATGAAAATAAAGTGTTAATTAAGCTTTATCTAATCTCAATCTAATCTGACAGCAGCAACCCACATCTGCTGCTCTGCTGTGCGCTCCTATTTGGACCACCTACTATACATGGATAATTAGGTGTCGCAACGACTATGGCATCTACATTCAAGAGAGTGCTGAGTGATTCAGACAGCCATCTTAATAGCCAGACCCACCAGCCCCTGCCTTCCTAGACATGCAACAGACAGGAGTTACTATATTGCCCCATCTAGGAGCCAGAAACAGGTTCCTTTCATGTCATTGGAGACAGGCATCTAATCCAGTCACCCAGGCTCTCCTGTCACTCATGGAAACAAGGCAACTCATTGACTCCAGAGGGGCTACTGGTTGTCTCTGGCCTCTGAAATGCATGGGGCAAGTCTGGAGGTGCTTCAGTTCTTCTGCTGAGGGGAGGAGCATGGGGGGCTAACTTGGACATGAGACCACGCATTGAAATGAGACAATTCTCACCTGATGGTAAGAAACCTGAGCAAAAAATTGGACAGGCATCAAGTCTGTAGTAAAAGATTTAGGAGCCAAATGCAAAGACATTGGAAAGATCCCACTGGCCCTTGGACCAGGCTCAGCCATAAAGACAAGTTCTTATCTGCTGTGGTACACTTGAGGGGAAGCAGGCCAAAGGATGCACAAGAATACTGTATACCTCATCACACAGAGAAAGCAAATTAAATGTAAAGAAGAGGTATTTTGTGGCACTGCCCTTGCATACATTATCCTTACGTGTAAAGCTTCTTTGTAATGCTATTCCTTCATTCTAGGGGAAAAAAAAAAAAGTAGAATGGTAGCTTGTTACTCCACTTCCATGTGTACCAAAGTTAGCAATCAAGACCATGACCCAGCAAGATGTTTAAGTTTCTTAATTTGCTCAGCCTGATATCAGTTAGCTATCACTGCAATCCAATGAGCTCTTCATAATTACACTTAAAACACCATTTTTCACAATTCTGGGTATTTTCAGTGTGTCTACATAAAGAATATTCCCATATTTGCAGTGTATTCCTTTTGCCCAGCAGTAAGGATGAACTAAAGTTTATTCTGTTTGGGATGGTTTGGTGGAAAGCCAGTTAGACTTTGGAAGTAAGGCAGACTAATGTCTTGGTGAATCTGGGCCAAAATACCAACTTTTTCTGCCTTTGATTCCTACAGGGCCTGTATAGTCAACACCATTACCAGATAAGAGGGCTGAATGGTATTATTATTTTGAGTCATCAACGTACAATTTTCCATTCCTTCTGCTTTTGAAAACATTAACTTGTTAACAGGACAACAAACGTGTCATTATTAGGTTTGTTTAGCCTGCAGAAACTCTGGTGCTGGCAACAAAATTTGGAAATGTGGGGACCCAACCTCCTTCAGAGCTCAAGCCGTGAAAGGGGCAGGGAGTGTTTCTTTGTGCATAATGTAAATATTTCCAGGTTTTACTGGCTGTCAGGGCAGGGTACCTTTGATCTGGAAGGACAGAGACACAGTCATGGAGCAGCCAGGTGGCATTTTGGATGAGAAGAAGTGTACATTTAGGAAAGTAGTATTACACCAAATGGCACAGAGGGCAACGCCTGCAATAAAATAGTGTTCAGGTGTGGACCTTAGTAGTAATTTACATGCCTTTAGCCACTAAACTGAACGTGTTCCTTGTTCATTACTTCTGTCTTTAATGAGCTTTTGTTTTGTGGCCTGTCTGCATGTGGCTGATGCTGTTAGTAAGTGAGGGACGTGGAGAGCGATGTCCAGAGAACTCCAAATCCAAACACCTTCGTGGAGAGACGTATTTGCTTCTGGCCTGCTCCTTTTAAGCTCTTCTGGGGGAGTTACTCTGATTAATGCCCATCTTGTATGTACAGTCATTTTGCAAGGATAAGGGATAACCTAATGTATTTTCCTCCCTTGCTTAAATCAGACTTATCTAGTCTTTGTCCACACACGCTGCATGACCTGATTTTCCTCTCTGAGATAAGTCTTCCTAAGCTGCTAAAAGCTGGTCTGAAAAGCCAGCTCAGAGGCCAAGTGAGCAGGATTTCATGATTTCACTGGATAACTTTAAGGAGAAGACGAAAGCTTGGGGTTACACTGCTAGTCTGCCAGCATTAGACATAAGCTGGGTCCAATGAAATCTTACAGTGCTCAGTCCACCAGTGGAAAGCACATCCATCATGAGATACCAGTGGTCCCCTAACAAGGGCAGCTATTAGTTTCGATGAATAAAAAAATATTAAAGGGAAAAACCATTGAAAAATTCCTAAGGGCCAGGCTGACACCTTGCAATCGGGTGTGAGTAAAGGTCTCCAGAGAGTCACCACAAAGACTCTGCCTTTTTTTTTTTTTTTTTTTTTCCCTATGAGTTCTGGCAGAGAGAAATTCTCTGTTGAAATCAGGGGCAAAACTCTCACCAATTTAAGCAGGGCCATAGGCTCCCTGAGAGTTTGCACAGCTCTGCACGCAGATGGATCACTGGCCTCTGCAAGGAACAGACATTTAAAGTCATGGCACACTGAAAATATGTGGCATAAATGGCACAATGGTGATATAGATAAGCAGACGGCAGCTGAAATATTCTTTCCTAACAAAGAAGGACAGCCCTCTTTACAGCTGAGAGACCTATCAGCATCTTTGATATCATTGTTCTTGGGGGAACAGCTGAATAAAGGGTCTCTGTCTTTTTGAGCATAATTACAACTGATTTTTTTTCCTGATAAAGAATGTAGTCATTGAGCCATAATGACATTATTTGATGACTTAAATTCATCCTCTAATCCCTCCAAAATGGTATAAATTATTGAATAAGTCACTCAACCCTGTAAAAGCACTTAAAAACATTTTGTTCAGCATGATAATGATCAGACAGAATGTAGCAAGAGTTACAGTAAATTAGACTCATGCTCCAAGCTGGCTGCCACTCAATATACTCATAGCTAAATTCTCACCTACTGAGTAAGACACTCTGCCATGGATAAATTAAGACATAGTCAGTTCTAAAGTGTGTTGGCAAGGACCTTTAGTTCCTTCCCATTTTTAACACAGCATATCCATGTGATTTCTGGAGGTACTATCAGAGCGCTGTCTAATGTTGTGCCTCGGAGAGATGCTGTGGTACCTCTGAGCAAGCTCAGAAGCAAGGAAAATTAGTTTGGGTAGAGCTAATGTTTCCAGCACACCATTTCCAGCATGTAGATTAGCTTCTCAGACACTCCCAGCTTTTCTGCTGCCAGCCTCGAGCAGTGCCACAAGTTCACCCTAAGGTACTTACAAGTTCACCCTAAGGTACTTACACCTCATCCAGAGGTGAACCTCCCTGCTTAGGAATCCACGTCCACCAGCATCAGAGAGGCTCCTGTGCTGTGAGGAAAAAGCTCTAACCCAAATCCAAGACCATCATCAACAAAAGCCTTGCTATGTGCACCCTGTCTCATCCTACCACTTCTCATCTCTTACATGGTAATGGTGATGTCCTAGGGAGGCGAGTCCTCACAATGTTGTGATACTGGGGTAGCAAAGTGGGATCCTCAGCTGAACCGAGGTTCCTCACAAAAATGATGATCAGTTATCATTGGTGATAAAATAACACCAACTATAGATAAGGTATCTGAAATACTCAGCTGAGAACATAGTTTGACAGCACTAGTAATCATACAAAATTTGTTAGTTTTTATTAGTAGTATCAGTGTGACAAAACAACTATTCAGGATGCTCCTTAACAAAGGGCATGTTAACTGCTTGAGTGTTACCGGTGATGATGACAGATACTGCACACTAATAATTACAGCAACACTGCTGTAATTTTTGCATTTCTCTGAATTGCTGATAGGTAGCTGACAACTTTTTAAAGCTGAAATACCGTCACTAAGTGTCACCTTGTGATTCCCTTTGCTAATGCCTAATAGAGTTACTACAGTCCTCAGACTTGGGGCACAGTCAGATACCTTTGAATCAGGTCCATTCTAAGGAATTTGACCCGTCTTACAAAACACTGCCTAGGTTTGTTCCCATGCTGGAACAGTGAGCCAGTATGCTTGGGAGCCAAGCCAAAATACTAATTCTGCCCAGTTGCCAATGTATTCTGGGAAATTTCTGCCCACAAGCTAAACTTCGGCTTGTTTCTCTTCATCGTAACTGATGCTTCAACAGAAACCCTGGCCTGACCTTCTCTGCTGCCCTTAATACTGTGCGAAAATCAGGGATACATCCACAATACAGCAAGGTGCAATACAAGTTTCCCATATGGGTTACAGCTCATTGTAACAGCTTTCTCCTATCCCAAATAAAAGAGCATAAGAACTAGCAAACAGCCCGTTACCTGAGTATCCTGTTTCCATCAGCAACTGGTAATAAATGCCTGGCACAGAGAACAGAGCACAGGGAAAGCGTTTTTCCCCCTTGTATGCCTTTACCGTGTCACTTGTACCTGTGTGCCTCTGTCAGACCCTCCCAGATTTCTCTTTTTCAAGCTGAAGTGTGCTGGACTGCTTAATCTGTTTCCCCCTGAAGGCCATTCATACCTCTTGATCATCTTTGCTGCCTTTCTCTGATCCTCTTCTAGGGAGAACAGAGCTGCACACAGCAGTTAAAATGTGGGTGAATCATGGGCTGAAACATTGGGATAATGATGTTTTGTAGTCTGCTTTCTGTTCCCTTTCTATTACTTTGTACCTGCTATTTGCCTTTCCGATAACTGTTGATCCTGATATTTTCAGATAACTACTCATAGTAACTCAATATATCTCTCCTGAGCAGTGTCAGCTAAGTCAGAGCTCATGATTTTGTACATATACATGGGATTGTTTCTTTTAACCATGTCTGTTAGTTTGCATGTGTAGACATTCACCATTTCATACAGTCATCACATGAAAAGGCCCCTGTGCCCTCAAAGCAGTGGAAAGTATAAATCTGGTTATGTTATCTTTCTGGCTACTTGGGGATGCCTGTACCTGAAAAATCTCAGTTGCCCTTTGAGGACAAATGTCCATAGCTTTCATAGCATTGGAATAACATATTTAACAATCTCCATCCTCATCTTCTACCTTGGAAGCCAACATGTGAGGTGTTGACACAATGGAAGCAAACCCAATATTCATATCTTGGGGCAAAATAAAGCTACCACGTTTGGATTATTACTTTAAGATCTGGATTACTTTAAGGTTGCTTGCTATCACAGGCATGTTTTGAGAAGTGAGAAAAATATAAAGATCATTGAGGAATTCCTGTCATCATGACCTCTCCTGCAATCTTCTGGGGGCCAAATCAAGCATATACCTGGTATCTCTGAAGGGAAGATATGGACTGGAGACTGAATCAGGGTCACTTCCATAAGCACTGAAAATGTGAAGACATACTTTTTTTTTTCTTTTCCCCTCCCTAGATATGTCAAGCTGGAGCATCGTTACATTGAGAGGAAGAGGTGAAAAATGAGAGTACAGATTTGTAGAAGATATGGAAAGATCTGGAAGATAAGCTTCTGCCTCCTGGAGAGATAATCTTTCAAATAAAGCATTCAGTGACAGTAATAGAAGGGGAATCTTCCTGATTTGTTTTCTAGACTTCCCTGAGCCTTTCCTCAGAAGACAGAGTTCCATATTTCAGTGTCATCAAAAGACCAAACAGCATTGTTTTACCCAAGGCCAAGGTCAACCCAACAAACACTTGTGCCAGAGATGTCCAGCATAGAAACCTGCATGACTATTGGGCCTTTCTACTCATTGCCAGACAGCTCACTGAGGAAGATTTGCTAAACAGCTCTGCTAAACTCTATAACCAGCAACGTGAGCCATCAGAACTATACTTTTCTTCTTCCATGGCTTTTCCTGGAGTTGTGTTGTCCTTGGCTGATATTTTTACCTCACAAGGAACAAACTCTCTTTTCATTCCTTCACCGATCTTTTGAGATTCCCATCAGCAATGCTGGGAGAGCAAAGTGCAAATCATATGAAGCAGGGATGGAAAACTGGCTGAACGTCCTCTGGAGAAGAGAGAAGTCAGCTGACCTGTTGCGCTCATCACTGCTTTCCACCTCCCACCTGACATCCTCTCCCTGATTCTCTCTTGTTCTACTCTGTCAAGTTTTGAACATTCTTCACATTTAGATGGGAGAGAATATGTCCGGTGGGATAGTCCCTGACAACCGGCCTTTGCTAGAGTCCTCTGTGCAACAGCAACACTCCCTCCCTTTTGCAATGACTCAGATGAGTAGGCCCAATGACTCAGTGGTTTGGAGAGCTTAAATATCAAGGGAGTATTGACAATAGCCTTCCCTAGCTTAAATAAGGATTACAAATCTGAGTCCTCTGGGATTGAAAGATTCCCTCAGCACCCTCCCAGCTCTTTAAGTTGTTTGTATCCTCCTTCCCCTGTATTGCAAAGTCATAATCAGGTGGTACTCTGATGAGAAATTGGAAATAAAACTTCCTTCTTTCCTGTGGCTGCTTAGGCATTAGGCTGGGATCTTCAGGGAACAGAATCAGTGTGAAGAGATCAGCGTTATCCCCCAGTTTCTGACCTTGCAAGACCCAGAAGTGTTTTAGCATTTTCTCAGACTACACCTTCTCTGTGTCTTTCCTCCAAGAGAAGGGAATATAAGCACCTAAAATGGTTGCCATATTTCTACTAAAATGCAAACGACCCAATTGCCAGAAAGCCTCTGGACTAACTGGCAATGGAAGTTTGAAAGCTGCAGATGAGAGCAGCGTGCCCTTTTCTCCGTGCCAGGTCCTCCCTCCTGTCCACCACAACAAATGCACCTGGCAGCATTAGGTTGTGCTAGCAAAGAGCAGGCAGCAGAAAAACAGACATTTCCAGGAGCTAGAACAGTCTGAAAAGCACATAATGGGAGATGAGAGACTGAGCAAAAAGAGAGAGGTTGCTAAATGGATGAGAGCAAAAAAACCTGTAAAGAATTATTATTGATTTGCCTGAATATACCTTTCCATATACACTTGGGAAGCACCCAGAACCGCTGTGACCAAAATAAAGAAGCTATCCAGATAAATATGCGTTTACATGTTTGCTTTGATGTAGGTAAACAATAAGGAGTAGAGGAGATGAAAACACTCTCAAATAATAACACTCTTAAAGGATTACATTAAGCTTTGATACACTGTTGATACTTCCAAGCAGGAAGAAAAGACTATTTAAACTGAATGTGATTTTTACATATGTAAGTAATTTTATTTGTGCAGATTTTTGTTCTGCTTTCTCGGGGAAGGAAAATGTGAGGTACTGTGAGTGCCTAAAAACTTCATCTTGACATTTATCTCATTTGTTGAAAACAGATCCCTGTGAATTGATTTAATAAAAGATTCAAGTGCCAAGTTTCCTGCTTGGAGCAATTGTTTCAAACAGTGAATGAAGGTATTTCAGTACCCTTTCCCCTTTTTTGTTCCAACCCTACAAAACCACCAAATATTCATTCTTTTCATTATTTCTTAAAAAAATTTCAAGTTCAACAATGAGATTGTGGCTAATTTTTCTTTTGTCCTAAATCCTGTAAAATCCTTCTCCTGCCAAATCAATAATCAAACAAGTGAAGATGGGAAAGCATTAATACCAAACTTTGTCAGAGGTACTTAGCTTTTTGGCAGCAGGCATGTTCAAACACATTAAAAGTAAACAAAACATTTGCTTGTACATATTTGCAAAAAGCTATCGAGTTTTATGACAATAAGAAGGCAGCTGCTTAACTGCTCCCCTGGCATTCCAGATAGGATTTCAGAGCGCCAGGACTGACTCACATGTCATATGGCACATTTTGTAGAGGGACAGCGTACCTCATTTTTCACTAGGAGGGAGAAGCAGCATTGCAGCACTGAGAACCGCAACGTTGCTCATGGGCTCTGAGTACACGTAGAATTTTTCAAACAGTAGGATTTACAACCTCCCTTCTTCCTCTGGCTACTACTATTATTGGAGTTGTTATTAGCATTGTTCTAGTTTAATTTGATTACATTGGTTGTATTATTGCATTCTGACAAAGAAATCCTCTGATGTTGCTGTGTTCTATGGTATTAGTCTTGGGACAAGCACAAAGAAAACATTTCAGATATAAGAACTAAATTCAGGAAGCCTGGAGATCTTTGAATTTCAGTAGTAGTTAAATCTCAAAGACACAAGTTTGTTCTCCTTCCTAGCAATCCACTTGTTTTCTCTTAACTAGAACAACCCCTAAGCTTCCCATGGTGCTGCTATCCGGAGCCCATGTAAAACTCATTGGAGGCAGGGATGGTACAAATGGTCTTATTCTCCCATTTTCTTGTTGTTGGGAAAAATCACACAAAAGATATCTCCTTCATCTTGAGAGAAGCTGGTAATGATACTTCCAATAGCATAGTACATCTGCTCATCCCAACCAGAGCAGTAGGTGAGCTTCATGAAGTGACCCCTCATGGAGACATCAACGTAAGAGCCCCAGCAAACTGTTAATCCTCCAGTGACCAGTTTCAAGATCCACATAAGGGAGAAAAGATTTGAACTTTCAAGCAAATGAAACACAGGTCATCCCATCTACGCACCCAGCTACCTATGTGACTGCCCATTATTTTTCATCACCATTATATCTTAACTCCTCCAGATCTTTGAGATACAATCTTTGCAGAGCTTTGAAGAATAAACCTTACAAGTCTCTAACAATTCAGAGTTTTGCAAGTCATTAGTATGAGCTACTGATTATTGCCAGTGCAAGGAAGACATGGAGCTACAGAGTTGAATTAAGCTGACAACACAAAATAGATATAAGATGCACCTACATTTCTGCCTTCTCACTCCTCTGTTCACATTCTCTCTCCCACTCTTCTCTTCTTTGTCCTTGACATCTTCTTTCTACTACCCAGCCCAAAGATCCACCTAAGGATGTTGCCAGGGCCTCCTGCTGCTAAACCAAGACCCACAAGGGCCTTTAAGCCAGTGGGAGCATCTAATGGTGCATGCCTATTCGCATCCACTCTGACAGGAGCAGAATCGTGCTGAACCTACCTATTTTTAAATCCCTTCCTGTAAGGCTCTGCTCCAGATCTCAGTTGGCCCCACAGCAATATACATTTGTGTATGTTTACACTCTGATGCTAAAGAAGGATGCTTGAGCCTATTATTTTTAGTTCCTATCAGTATGTGCTGTGAGGTACCATTTTTCTTTTTCCATGGCAAAAAGTGACGCAGGTATCTTTGTAACTGTCAGTTCATCCAGCCCCACTTTACAGAGAACTCTCTCATGACTGCTGCCCAATGAATGTTATTCAGATGGGCTCCTGTATGTGTTGTGCTTGCTTTCTTTTTCTTTTTTTTAATCAGCTGGCATAGCCTCAGATATTTTCTGATAAATCATATCTAATGTCTGCCTTGTGGTTTTCTGATGTGAACAACAAAAACAAAAACTCAAAGTGGTAAAAAGCAATATTAAAAACACATTTAGTGCAATCACACACTGGGGGGAAATGAAGAAAGCACTAAGCCCTACCTACTTCTCTACAACCACCTTGAAAGTTTGAAAGTTACAGTGAAAACACAGTGGGTTGCAGAGAGAATCAGTAATGAGAATCGGTGGATTAAATCAAAAAACAATTAACAGTTTTATTCTTGACATGCTGTTTCCTGCATTTGGTTTCATTTTATCTTTATCATTCAAGCATTTGCATAAGTGTTTAACTAAGGTGTTAGTAGCATTACTCAGTGAAGTTCAACATTTTGCTGGATTAGAAACACATTTATCAGTCCCCATTGATGACAATTATTGTTATTGCAGTTCCCACTATTAAAAGCTTTCCCTTCCAAGACGTCTATAGGCTTATTTTATTTCTTGCTTACATTTCCAGACTTTTAACCTTTTATTCTCCTTTATACCCATTCTTACTGATTGTCCTACATATTTCTATTTGACTTCTTTCTCTCTTCCTCTTCACACTCTCTCTTCCCAGCCTCATGCAACCGCAAACAGTGGTGGCAGATGTGATTCAGCAGTTGCTTGGCCAACAGGGGTTGAAGAAAGATCCCACCGGGAGGAGAGCGGCAGCTTCAGCGCTCCAAGCTGTGGAGAAAGCAGGAGGTGGGATTCACCCCTAGCTAGTGGCTACTCATGGATGTTGAGCGTTAATTTAATCTTCTTTATCATTTGCTCACAGCTACTTTCAACTCTGCTTCTCCTGACAATGTCCAAACTTTCCGGCAGATGGCATCTCCCCCTAACTTCTACCCAAGCTCACCATGTGCCCAAAGACAGCCTGCAACCGCTTTCTTCTAAAACAACCGTTTTTACAGTCTATCTGTGCAGGAAATGTGCTGAAGGGAAGTGCAAACAGGAATGAATCTACACCATTACACGTTCATTTTGCAGCTTGAGCTAATACGTTTCTCACAATGTTCAGACAATTACGGGTTTTTCACTGCTAGAGAACCAATGTTTATTCACAGCTCAGCTCAAAAAAAGTAACCAAAGAGTGCAGATAATTTGCATCTATTACAACAGGAACTCTAAAATGGAGTATAATCTATTACTCAACCAAGCCAAATGGAAGCAACAATAACAAGGGCAATGAGGCTGATGTACAAGACCTTCCCTTCTTAAGCAACAGCTGTAGAGCTGGAGCAGTTGCAACCCTCAGCCCTCAGCCAGATGTTGCATGAACACGTGCAGTAGGAGAACACTCCCTCGTGCCCCCCTGCGTAGCTGCATACTGTCCTTTCGTTTCACCTCCGAGGACAATGTGAGCGTGACTGAACGACACCCGAGAACTCTGTCCCGATGGTTTGGTAAGTTTAGCTAGGCAGGATTTAGATCAGGCTTTGACTAGCACAGCCACAGCAGCATAGTCGGCTCTGAGCATCTGTGGATGCATCTCCAGATGCTTCTCAGAGCCCAATGCCTTTGTAGGATGTGAAAGAAACAGGGAGGGAGAGAGGACAGAAAGTTGGGGAGGTGTGGAGGAGGATGGTGGGAGAATCCTTTAGGAAGAATGTGAAGGACATATTGATGGGATGGACTAAAGGAAAAATGTAGGAGACTACCTCTTCTTGGGACACCATGCTGGCTAAGTTCAGCTCTATCTCCAGTTGCACCGCTTCAGTGACCAGTGAAAACCAGTACACTGGAGGAATACAGATCTTTTCTTTCCAAACTTAACTGTTACGGCTATCAAATGAACAAATAGAAAATATGCTACTGGGCTGGTGTGACCACGTACAACTAACGATCACAACTCAGCCTTGAAATGCTAAGAGAGAATTCTTCATGAACAGCCCAAAGTTTAAAACATGCCTCCAGATAAAATAAAGCAATGCAATTACCTGAATATCAGGAATTTGCATCGACGCCTTACAAACAGAAAATGAGAGGAAATATGTCGAGTAAATGAGCCACTTTCTCAGGTCTAACTGTTGACAAGATGGTCTCCCTGAATGCAGTCTGCTGAGAATACCAGTGAGTCACATTCATAATTGGATTTAAGAAGTACATAAAACAACAATCACAGAAATGATAGTAAGCAGGAGAAGCTGCATCAAAGATACATTTTTTCTTCATTAAGGCTAAAAAAGCTTGCTCATATGAAATGTGATTAGCACTGGCACACTTGTATTTGTTACATTTATTATCAATATTAAATTGCACCACTTGTGTGCACAGTGCTGCAAGGACGATGATCTTTGAGTGCTTTCAGCCTCAAGTTGATCTAAGGCTTTTTTAATCTGAAGCCTCACTCTTGGAAAGGCAGACAAAGCCAAGTCAGAAACTGAAGATGAAAAAAAATATATATCATTAAGTTCAAAATCCCATGTAAAGCAAAACTAGATCTCTGTAACATGCTTGCTGGTACTCTGTTCAGTGATATTTCTAGATAATGAATGAGATTTAATAAAAGCATTCAGGCAGAGTCTGTTCCTGTTGCAATCACTGGTCATTTTTTTAGTTGAAGAGGGGCAGATAAACTACAGTTGTGTGTTTTTGAAATTACCACCCTGTCATTTAACTGGAGTGGTCATTTCCTTTAACATTTCGGACATGAATTCCATTCCCAAAGAGAAACCAGCTCAACAGCAAGAGCTGCTAATGCAGCACGTGCCAGTTTCAGAGCATCTACAGTAGGTCATTTAAAGCAGACGTCTAAAATCCCCTGAATTTCTGGGGAAACTATCTTGGTAGGAACTTTTAAAACATAACCTGAATTATTATTTCAGTTATAACATGGCTTTTTCTCTTCCTTAAATGCCTTCTTTGAATTTTAATTGCTCTCAATTTTCTGATTTCAAGCACATAATAAATGGGCAGGAGGACACACATTTGCTGGGCAGTTTTTTCCCCCCAAAGGCAGTTTGGTGCCTTAGGAAAAAGTCAGAGGGGAAGATTAGTGCACCACAGGACCCTTTTTTATTCCCCAGCAGCACAGCAGGAGGTGGTGACCTGGCACTGAGGTCCGGGGGGAAGGCAGGCTGCAGCCGGGACCTTTGGGAAGAGAGACGTTGGGGAGGTTTAGCACAGAAGGCTACAGTCCCTGAGACCCTGGGAAGCAATTACAAATTTTAAACAGCTGTTGCTTTGGGCTGTTACAGGACACTAAGAAGACTCTTGCCCTCGACTGGCACCAGGGTGAGCTGCTCATGCAGGAGACTTGGTAGCAGGAGTGTCCAAATCCAAGGGATGCCAAACTCAAGTCAGCCAGTAGCCGCTGCGCGAGGGATGACAGACATGGCCGCACCGAAGTCCTATCGGCTGTTCATGCAAATACGTGGGGGCACAGGATGCTCTCGGTTACTTACTGAGGGAACAACTGAAAGCAGGGTGATGCAGAGCCATGCGGGCGCATGTGGGTGCTGCAACCGGCGCACACTCAGCATCTTCCCCTCCCCGAGACAGGCTTGTCAAGGTCTGGAGGGCTCGGGGAGGAAGGATCCCCCCCAGGATGGCAGTCTCTTCTTTTTTTTTCCCAAGCACCAGCTAAAATCCAAAGACACAGACTCGCCTTCTCTTGCAGATGTGGAGGAGACCATGGGGGATTTCAGTCTTGAAAAACTAAGATCCCCTTCTGCCTATTCACTAAGAGTACAGGCTGCTCTGAGAAATGCCTTTGTGCTGGGCTTGTAAGGGGCAGCCTTAATTATTCCCGTTCCTCTTAAATCGTCTCTTTGTGCCACGGGCTCAGTCGTGATGATTTTTCATTTGAGAGGATTGCATCACATCAGACACGGGGCCATAAATCCCCCAGAACGAGCAGACTAGTGACAGCACTGGCCTGTTTTACAGCAGGAAAGTGTAAAGTTTATTGTCATTTTTAGAAGTGAAATGATTTTAAAATGACATAATCTTAAAGAAAAAACCCACACTTTAAAAGCAACATTGCAGAAAGTTAATGTCTTCCCCAAACAAGGTGACCAGGTTATGGGAAGGGGTGGGAGTGGGTGTGTTGGTGGAAGTGGCCAGAGATGAATGAAAACAGGAAAGGAGAGTAGCTCTGATGTGGCTGCGATGGCCCAAACACCTTAACCCTTTGCCATCCCTTTCCAACACTCGTGTGGCTTCGGGCTGCCTGACCTCTATGGAAAGGCATATGGAGGGGCTCAATTATCCCCCGAGGAGCTGCATCCTGGGGCACATCCCTCACAGACTGTCTCTTTGCTGGGGACAGCCAGCCGTGGGCACGGGAGAGAGCTGAGAAGCCCTGGGATCACGCATCATTTTGACAAAACTTTTGGAAAGGACACACTAAGATTTGGAGGGAGGGATAGCAAAGTGCAGCCCAGAGATCTGGCTGGGCATTGTGTCAGTGTGCTGTTTCAGGCATGGATGGGGAGGATTTTTCCCATGTGCTCTGCTCTGGCCTTGCACTGCTCCTCCAAAGCCAACAGCACCCGCCCCACACTGAGAACTTGAAAAGCTCCAACCTGGGGTTTTCAGTTCTGTTGCTGCCCAGCCACGCCGAATAGGAGCACCTCTGCTGTCAAGTGGGATTTACTGAGCTACCAAAGCAGGGAAAGAAGTGCCCCAAGGACACAGAGGGAGAGGAACCGAGCCCTGCTCTGCATGCTCCAGTGTCACCTTTAGCGGGAACTTCTGTCCTTGGCTGGAAAAGGATGCAAAAGCTCCCTTTTGCTCCTATAGGAGTTGTCTCTAACACTCAAAGCCCCTTTGTGACCAGGACACCAGAGCAAAGCAGGACTGAATGCTTCCACTGAGTGCGTTAGTGGCCAGACAATGAGGACCGGCAGCCCTGGAGGACAGCACGCAGGTCAGCCTGAACTAGCAGAGCAAGGCCGGGAGGTCTGCAGGGAGCCCTGCAGCCCAACGTCTCCCAAGCAGTTATTTCAAGCTGATGATGGTTATCACAAAGGAGCCTGTACTCTGCATGTCTGCAGAGATGGAGCTTTAGCACAGAAATATTTCCCAACCCTACTCTTGGGGAGAGAGAGCCCATGCCAGTTGACCACATCATAATACCGCCGCTCTTTTGTGAATCAAGCTCCTCACTTGGTGCCATTACATCAGTTAGCAACATGTCCCAAAAGCCAGTTTTTCTTATATACCCAGCCTCCTCTCCAAAAGTGTTGGGTTGCATTTTCAATTCAAACGGGCTTACCAACTCAGGTCCCTTCTCCACAGCGCGCCAGCCCCAGTGTCTCCAGAGGCTACGGCGTCTCGCAAGCCTAACAAAAGCCAGTGTATGTCTTCCCCCAAAAGCCTGACTTCCACACTCAGAGCAAGTGTTTCAGTGAGTTACAAGGGACATTTCTGTTCAGACAAACACATTTCTGCAGCCAGCTGCAAATCCATCTCACAGTAATGTTTCTATTTCAGTAGGCAAGTCTATTATGTCAGAAACCGTCTAGCCACAATCGTTCAGAACACAAAAGCAATCGCATAATCCCCTTACTCTGTGTGAGATAAGCAAGGCTCCAATAAATGGAGCACTTCTTCTCTTGAGGATTTAATCCCCATTTGAGGTTTTTTTTTTATTGTTATTATTATCCTTTCTAATCACCCAGGAGTAAGCAAGGATTTCAAATGGAAACTGCCCCTAAAGATTTCCATCTTTATATACACGTACATGTATATAGCAAATATGCATGCATGTATACACACACATACATATAATTTTGTGTATATATATCACTGCACTCACTCATAAGATTCACAAGATGTTCTTTTATTCTGATTCCACAAGCGGGATCCCTTCCCAGCAGAAATATGAAGTGCCGCAGCTCCGTGCCAGTGGTTTCAAGTTGCAGGCTTTAAGCTTTCTCTGACCTTTGTACAGAATTTTAATTCTTTCTTTTCTTCCTTGTGTTTCTAGCTTGAGGGTGATAACGGAGACCTACTGACTCAAAGGGGTCCCATCACCCCAAAAAGCAACTGAAAAGAATAAAAGTTGTGAGCTTCATAGGAATCTGTCACTCAGCAGGCAAGGTAAGTAATAAAACAAACTTTATGGAAAATAATTCAACAGATTTCTGTTTTGACAGTAAAGGAGAAGACCAGCTCTTTTTCTTAAGTAATAAGACATTTGCAACCAGGGAAAGACATCATCTCCCCAGTTCTGAACAGGTCATGGGCTTGAACAGCATCTGTCCCTGCTGGGACCCCGTGTCGGACACTCAGTAGCGACTTTCTGGACTCAGTTGTCCTGGCTTGAGGCCTGGGAGAAGGAAAAAGCAGCTTCATACCATTTCCTTTGGCCTGGAAAGAACTGTTTTCAGGATAAGTAGCAGATTGCTACTTCAAATGAGGAGTGAGATAGAAGAATAAAAAGTCTGGAGACGAGAGAGTGAATCAAGTTTACAAGAAACCTCTTGGCCATGAATGATTAAGTGAAAAGATATTCCTTCCTGTACTAATGCCTCACAATTAATGTAGCATTTAAAGGATACTTAAGAGACGATATATATGAAAGAGATCTTACTAGGAATGCTTTGTCTCAGGTTCAGCCTTCAAACCTCGACATAGTCTTGCTTACGCTTGCATGGGTGGCAGGAAGACCCTGCTCCCTCATCGCAGCAAAAAGTATAAAGAACAAAAGTTTATACCAAAAAAATGCAAAACACTGAGAGCTGCAGAGTGCCTGGGACCACTTCTGGTACTACGAGCAAGAGTGCAAAATGAGGGTAAGCTAAACCAAGGCATTTGAGCTTTTTCCTGTAGCTTGGGGCTATGTCAGGCCATAGGCAGACAGTAGCAAGGGATCAGCTTGGTGCTATTTAAGGAATTATTGTATAGAATTCCCTCAACTTGATGCCACCTCAAAGCTGGTTTTAATGAAGTGATTTTATTTTGCATTGCAGTCTCCCAGCAGAGATCCTGGACTCATGCAGTTACTAGATACCAGCTGAGAGGTCAGGCTGAAGATGTAAAAGCACTATTTCAAAACTGAAAAGATATCAACCTTGAAATTTGGCTGAAGAGCAAATAATTTAAAGCTGGTGAAGAGCAATCTCTGAAACTGTTGTAACTGATTTGTCTTGTAGCTTTGTATAGGTAAAAAGTAATAGTGACTCCTTTGGGATAGGTAATAAAAATGCTTTTGTATCACTTTCCACTAAAGCAATATATGCATGAGTAGTTCTGGTTATTATATACATACAAAATATCACAACAACGTATCACAGTTTACAAATGAGTCAAAGAACATGTACAATTTTTAGTACACCGACTGCCATTTACTTTATCTTTGAGTGCACTGAGGACAACATGTCTGTGATCTGGCTCGCCTTTATCTGCTTTTACAACAGAAGCATGAAATAACCTGCAATAATTATTTGTAGTTACATTGTGAACCAAAAAATTTGGATGGTAGTTGGATTGTTCTTAGGAGTAAAATTAGGCAAGTGTATGAATATTAGCATGAAGGTATATGACAAGCTTCCAGCCTATGCACACTGATCCGTGATTCAGTGATGTCAATGGGAGAGATGAGTGTCTTGCCAGATTTTGAGCTGCTACAAAAATAAAAGTGCTACCGGCGTAGGAGTGGGGTTGCACATTTTGAAAGGGTCAAGCATATTGTTTTCAAATCATCAGTGTTTTGTGGAGACACTGATATTTCAAAATCTTTTTTTGTTGTGGGTTTTGCTTTAGTAGTTTTGGGGGCGGGTCTCTAGTCTAAATACTCAGCAGAAAAAGTACAGAGGGATATTTTAAATTCTAGTTCCAATAGAGAGTAATTTTTCCTTTATTTCTGGTACATATTAAAGTTGCCTCCACATTTGATAAACATTAGGAGAACTCAGACTTCACAGATGTTTCATTTAGTTTGATGATAGAATTAAATCCTTCATTGAAACATGACTTTGACAAGGTATAGTCAGCATTAGATTTAAATTCAGAAAGCAAGAGATGTTTTTTTCCCATGCCAGAAATCTTTAATACAACTAAATAAAATCAATAAATAAATTAGAAAAATTATTTTATAGAACCAAAGCCGCTAAAGTCACTAGAAGGGTTTCCATTGACTCCAATGGGTCCGTAGGATAATACTGCAGATTTCAGTGCATTTAATTGAATTAATTAAAACCATGCAGTTAAACTAAATTAAATAATTCAGAAGGCAAATCCTACCCTTCAAAGGGACCTACCTAAAGAGTAGGAGATTTGCCTGAGGTTCACTTTTAACTGATTCTTCAAGGAGCTACTGGAAGCCTCTTCCCTCAAACCGTTAATACAATGGACTCACAGCATGAGTCCTCCCATCCCTCCTTGCTCCACTGCCAGAAGTCTGGCATTAGCTGAGGAGGAACCACGAGACAATAACAGTGGCAGGAAATGATTGATAAATGCTTTTTGTCTCCATCCTTTTTTTGTCCCAAGGGCAAAACTTTTTATTTCAGCCCAGTGGTTTCACCTTTGCTATGTGCTATGTGTTGAGAGCAACCTCCATTGGGAGCACCTCCTAGTGAGTGTAAATAAGCGTAGATAGCACACAGGTGAACAGCTTTGTAGAAACTGGAGGAAAAAAAAGACTGCTGGCACCAGTATCCATCCACGTATACCAAACTTAAGGAAAGCTGAGATGATAGACATAGGAAGATTACTATAGGCATAAGGTTCATGCAAAACTGGCACCTATTAGCCCAGCTTATTTCCCTGATTAAGTGGAATCTGTTTTGGTTAGCAACAAACATAAGAGACAGATTCAACAGTGTGAAATACATTGCCATAATCCCAGTTTAGCCACCCAGTTTGGTTAAATCTTGTTTTCCAGCACTGGAAACAGACTACAGTATTCGGCTGTTAAAGCAGAGTCAGTGCACACATAGGAGAGCTCAGACTTCATGGACTGAACAGGACTTTCTTGGCATGAATGATGTCCTCAGCTGACAAATCAACCAACTGGTTACTTTATCATTCACAAAATCATTTGCATGGCCCAAGTCCAGCTATGGAGGTTTTCTTGGGGAGGGAGAAGAGGCATCCGCCCACACCATATCCCAGCCAGTGATGTCTGGTGTGGTGAAGGTACCACCGGTCTTGGGCCAGTAAAACCCACTGGTCTCTGTATGGCCTCCTGCTGTGCCCCACTGCCTTCCCTTTCAGCTTTGCTTCTGCCCCCCCAAACCCACATCTCTGTCCTCAAAAAGGGCATGGACTGGCTTAGGGTATACTAAGGGTAGGACTTGTCCCACATTTTTCTTTTTTCAAGCAATCTGCTGATCTGTCTGTGGGGTTTTATACAGCTGTGCTTTTGTCTCTGCTGTGAACGTGGATACTCAAAGGGCTGGGCTCACATTTTCTTTCTGTTGCAAAAATCCCTCATTCATGTCTTCTAGCTGCCAGGACTGTGAATGCTACCTGAGGCCCGAAAGTCAGATTGTGTTCTAGCCTGTGCATCATTACAGCAATAAAAATTTAGTTAACTGTTCTGCTTGTGATCTGAGAGCCAGAGTATGATCTAGTCAGTCCTCCCTTAGCTTTAAGCTAAGCTCCCTTTTAGCTATGTGTTGCTAATCGGAAGGGGGAAAAAAAAGAGTAAAAACTTGTTTCTGTTAGTGAAATAAGCAGATATGACTCATAATGCACACCAGGGACCGATCTGTTGAGTAAGAAGGTATCTTTTTCATTCTCTTCCTTTCTGTCCATTACCAGTGAAGCTTTGGCCTCAAAATGAGTATTGCAATAGTGCTACATATAGTCAAAACCTTATTTTAGATGTTTTTTCTCCAAAAAACTTAGAACTTGGAATGCAAATGGAAATTTAGACAAGACACATACTCATTTTATCCTCCTGCTCCTTTATTTTCCTTACTTTCTTCTTCCCATGCTTCTGACAGATCTAACTAGAAAGGATACAATCATTCCTCATTCCAGGGGTGACTGTATTGGGTTTTGATAGAGACCTGCTGCCAAGGGTTGGAATTGAATAGTGTTTCAACGTCAAGATTCCCGTCAGCTGGGCTCACTGTACTTTTCTAGATGAAGAAATCAGCCAATAGTCCAAACCCCACTCCAAAGGGACTTCAGCGAGGTCTAAACTAAGAATCTAAAGTTCTTAGGCAGCAGCAAGCAGTCTGTAGCTAACGCCTCTGTAGCAGTTCTCAGTTACATGAACCAATCATTCACCCACCCTTTCAAACTGCAGCTACTCAGCATCAAATCTGGGATGACAGCCACCAGCAGCTCTGGATCAGCTTTTCAAAATCCCCCATTTTTGACTTTTGGCACCAACGTCTTTGGAAGAGGTGGATATGGCAGGTGAATGCTGACTGCTAAAATCAAGTTACATGCATCTGAGAGACAGCTGTCAAGCTGAGAGATCTAGAAAATCTGACCTCCAGCTTGCTTGAGCAACTTCATCAAAAAAATGTACTGGCTGAGCTCTCATTTTTGCAACCTTTCAACATGCAATAGCTCTCGTGTCTTGCTCCTTCCATCATTAGAAGCTCTACAGATCTGAGTCACACAGGATTGCATTGGTCATGCGCCTGAGTCACATGGCAGGAGGTGGCTCAGCAGCAGCCCACAGAGATGGCTGACAGCACCAGCCTTGGCCATGGAGAAGGCTCATAGCACCAACCCAGGCCACAGAGATGGCTGACAGCACCAACCTAGGCCATGGCATGGCCTCTGACTGGGGTGCTGGAGCTGGCAAGCACACAGCGAGCACGTAGCGTGTAGTGTCCTCAGCAGCAGGGCTTCCCTATGGCTTGGTTTCTGCCCCGGACCCTCTGACGCACAGTGCGTACAGCTCTTGAGGGATCACAAATCCACCCAAGAAACTTTGCTAGGCATGGGATCTCCTGAGATGGGGTAGAGGCCACCACACTCCCTGAAATGGAGACCTGCTTCCAGGGAGGCATGACAGAAGCTCATGAGATTGGTGAGGGCTGAATTTGGGCGTCTCTATGATGCTGGTGAGATGCTGGAAGTGCTGTGACCCAGCTGCCTGTATCACTCCAGTCCTGTAGTCCTGAGCTGGACTGGGTCCTAGGCAGGAGTCTGGCAGCTCCATTGCATGGCCTCAGAAGCTGCTAAGCACTTCTGGAGATCTGGTTCCAGCCATGCATGCTGAGGGCTTCACAAGACTAGCCCCACTTCGTCTGACTTGGATGTATGCTAAGATACCTTCAAATCCCTCTGTTGTGTAAAAGAGACTTTACACAGGGGGTGATAGAACTAGGTAATGCTCCAAAGCTCCTTCAGGATAGCAGAAAGAGGCTCAAGCTTGTCCACACCAGGACATTTCCATCGCAGCAGACATGTTGGCATAGGCCCCGGTGGAGACGCACTGTACGCTGACAGGAGTCCTTCTGCTGGCAGCTTTACTGTTGCTGAATGACATAAACTAAGCTGATAGTAACGTTCGTTTATCAGCGTAGGTGTATCCACCCCAGTGCTTCAGCCAGCGCTGTGACCAGCAAGAAGGAGAAGGGATGGTGGTAAATACCCACTCCCGCAGCTGGCATTGCTGCACTGGCCCCCGTGGAACTGGGTGTCAAGCCACTGCGTCTCTGAATTTCATGGAGCTGGGCTTTATTTACCCTGTAGCATATTTGTATCACTCTGGGAGCATCAAGAGTTTTCAGATGAGGAATGACTGTGATTTCTACAACTAATTTAATGTCTCTGCACAAAGCCACTGTGGCAGCATTGGTGAGGCCCATTCCTGAGTCATGGCTTCATGTCATGACACTAACAAGTTTGGATCACCTGTGTAAAGTTCTTGGGTTACAGCCAGTAATGAGCTGAACAAGGATAAATTCTCATCTTCCCTCTCTACTTATGATAAGGGAAATATGCCTTTTCTCCAGCAATTTCCCACTAGAAGACGAGCTTTTGTGTGTGAATATTTCACACAGCTTTACTAGCTGTCAACTGTACAAGCTAATCAAACTCACCTTCATAGTGAAAATTATTTTTTAATTGCATGAAAATTATAAATTTGCATGATGAATGAGAATCATATTGCCAAAGAGACAGAACCTTCAAAACATCATTTTAGATCTCACCCTGCTCCAGTATCTTTATTTTCTGTCTTCCATGAACATAAGCTCTTCAATTTTCCCCCAAACACACAGTCACTGGGCTGCAAATGGGACCTGGTGCAGCTCCAGCTGGCCTTCTGCCATCTACATCTATGGGAGCAGAAACAGCCCTGTTCGTGACCATGTTTGAACGCAAGAGATACAGTATAGTATAATTAGAAAAGATTAACACATCACTCAATCCTAAAGGGTCATATAATCATTTAGGACATGGGAACAGTGTCAGTTCCTGATTTAGAGGCCTCATTTACAGATATGACATGCTAGCTGTAAAGCAGCAGAAAAAAATTCACAGGGCAATCTATCTTGCTTTCTGAACCAAAACTGCCAGTAGGTACACCATGAAATGTCCACTAGAACACGTAAAATGAATGTTCACCGGATCACACTAGGGTCCGCTGCTTTGATTGTGTTGAGGTTTCATTTCAGTTATTCGTAACAATACAGCCCAAAGGCCACCCAACTGCTGTTACAGCAGTCCTGAACTAAGGGCAAAAAAGGATTTTTCCCACACCCTGCAAGCGAGGTAAAGATTTTTTTTTCTTTCCTCTCCAAAGACAATGTGGTCAGGGGAATGTTTAGAAGAGCTATATTTTTCTGGTGGATGTATACCCTTTCTCCTTCAGAACTCTTAAATCCATAGTTTTCAGTGTAAGATCAGATGCCTGGGAATCCACAGATTACTTCTGAGCGTCAAAAGGTAACTCAGAAAAGCAAGGTTTCTATTTGCTGTATCAGGTCTGCGGATTTTCTTGAAATAATGTGGGTTCACCAGCTGGAAGAGGTTGAAGAGCAGTGTGCTGAGCTGCCTCTCAGAAAGCTAGAAGCTGGAGGAAAGTCAGGGAAAAGAATTTCAGATTTTAAAATTTTGTCCTCCCTGAGCAATATCTGCATCTCTGGGCTAAATGTTAGCAAATGCATCTCTTTGGGATGTTTTTTTGCCATGAAATAGGCAAACAGAAATTTCCCTCATTCCTTACATCCAGTCTGTAGAAACTGCTGGTGAATCATAAACAAAGTGGGTGGTAGAGGAAAGAAGATAGAAAGAGAAAAGAAGGAAATGTAACAGTCTGCACTGGATCTGTTACCAATGAGTAATAAGGGCAGTTACAGAGAAAAAAAAATAAAAATGTTTATCCCTTGCAATTACTAAGTGTACCTTTCATCTTGATCACAAAACTTCAGTAATGAGATTATGCTATTTGGCTGTGAAAAACATCATTTTAGCTCTACAGTATCCTCTCCGCAAGGATTTGCACAAACATTACCTCAAACATCAAACATGCGTACTTTAATGAACTGTATTAGTCTGCCTTCTATTAAACTACAGTTCAAAACACCAGTGTTAACGAGTTCTCCCCATTTCTGATAAAATAAAAAAAGCTAGGAAAAAAATTACTTTTTGCTGACAGGGGGTTTGAAATGATTTGTATTTAACAAGTCAAACAAAGCTACTCTTATTTTTACATTCATTTTTAATGTACAGCTTGGGGGATGAAGCCCAGTGCTGCCAGCAGTGGAGCCTTCCTGATTTTCCCCAGCAGGGACGGGCCAGTTTGCTGTGCTCTGCTGCCTCGTGTGCGCAGGTCTGGCTCTGTCCTGGCATCGCACCCCGCAAAGTAACCAGGTTTCAGTGCAACAGCTCCAGATTTGCACCCAGGCGTAAACGAGAGCAACTCGCAAGCCCTGGAAGCAGCAAGCAGAGGTTTGGGGCATTATTTGCTGGGGTAGAAGGGCAGGGACACCAGGCAGATCCGCCGGACGCACCCCGTGCAACGCTGGCAACAGCCAGCAAGTGCTGAGCTTCTCCTCCGACGTTACAAACAGGCTGCCACACATGCACGACCTCCCCTGCTATCTGCTCCGACTGCGCACAGCGGCTTCCTCCGTTCCTTCCAAACTAGGACGCAGTCCCAGGGGGGAGCTGAGGCATCTCATTTTTGGCAAAGAACCTCATTCCCATGAAAGTAAGCGCAGCTTTTACACCACCATTTAACAACATGGCAACATTCTCATGCATTAGACTCATTTCCTCGCTGCCCTGACTTGAGAAATAAATACTGCCGTAAAGCAAGGTTCTGGAAAGCGAAGCAGTTTCTCAAGCTTGTCTTCCCCTCTGAGACAATGTTTTAAAAAATACTCAGACATACTTTTGTTCACACTCTTTAGTGTCACTGCGGACTTCGCACCCTTCCGCAGTATACATGAGACGACATCAACTAGCTTATCTAGAGAGAAAAGATTTCTGAAAAACTTCAGTTTATGTGAGCACGGTTGAGGGTGCACACGCACCGGCTTAGCCTTGGCCGCAGCAGCGGTGGGTGTGACGATGAGAATGGAGCGGTCTGACAGAAGGCAGGGTGTGTGCCTGCAAGGTGTCGTCCTGGTCACAGCTCATAGCCAAAAGTGGAAAGGGCTTACACGGGTAAAGATGAACCAAACTGCAACAGTTTAACCTGAGCATAAAAAATACCAGGCTGAGGTGGTTATGTAGTCTATGCCAGGTCCAAATTTCTTTATCTGTGCCAGAACAGGATGGTTTGAGACCAAACTCATAATGCTCATTGCTGGTTGCTTAAAGGCCAGGACTGTATTCACAGCCTGGTCCCACAGTTGAGCTTGTGCCTGTGAACTGGGTTTGCGTG
>KL256521.1:15401-25771 GCA_000699545.1 Podiceps cristatus | reverse complement strand
GGAAAGAATCTACTTGGTTTGGTATATAAGCACGGGCGAAGATGCAAGAATGGGAGAGGCACGCAATGATACGCTCCTTTCATAAGATACTGTAGCATCTACAGCTTAAAATTCATCAAGCCAGAGACTATGTCAACATACTTGTGTGCAGTATCTGTGATGACCCTTCTATGAATTTATCAAATTGTATTGGAACTTGGGGTTTTTTGCCCAGCATCCTGTAGCAATGAGTTCCCAACTCAAGTTAGAGCAGAAAGTACCTCCATCTGAAGCTGCAGGTTACTCTTTTTTAAAAATTGTTGTGCAGTCATTTTTTGCACCACAAAAAATAGCAGAAGTCATTGCATTTAGTGCTTTTCATCCCATTTGTTGTTTCATAAACATCTTAGTGTGTATTACTTTAATCATTTTTGTTTCATGTTGAGTGTCATGGTTTAACTGCAGCCAGCAACTAAGTACTACACAGCCACTTGCTCACTCCATCCCAATGGAATGGGGTAGAGAATCGGAAGAATAAAAGTGAGAAAACTCATGGGCTGAGATAAAGGCAGTTTAATAGGGAAAGCAAAAGCCGTGCACACAAGCAAAGCAGAATAAGGAATTCATTTACTCCTTCCCACATGCAGGCAGGTGTTCAGCCATCTCCAGGAAAGCAGGGGTCCGTCATGAGTAACGGTTACTTGGAAAGAGAAACGCCATCACTCTGAATGTCTCACCGCTTCCTCCTTCTGCCCCAGCTTTATCTGCTGAGCGTGCCGTCATATGGTCTAGAACGTCCCTTGGTCAGTTGGGGTCAGCTGTCCCAGCTGTGTCCCCTCCCAACGCCTTGTGCACCCCCAGCCTCCTCGCTGGTGGGGTGGGGTGAGAGGCAGAAAAAGCCCTGACTCTGTGTAAGCCCTGCTCAGCAGTAACGGAAACATCCCTGTGTTGTCAACACTCTTTTCAGCACAGCCCCAAAACAGAGCCCTGTACTAGCTGCTGTGAAGGAAAATTAACTCTATCCCAGCCTAAACCAGCACAGTGAGTCATACAGACTTATTTAATGTCTCCACAAATGGCAGTTATCCTACAACTTTAACTTCTCTTTGGCCTTTTTTGTTTTGTCTTCTAGCCCATCCAGCAGGAGAGAGGAAAACCAGATCTGTGTCTTTTATTTTAGATGTGAGAACATTATATGCAACAGCACAAGATTTTATGCTTTCTTTTGTGTTCTGTTCCTAATAATCACTGAAAACTTACCTTTTTGTCAGAGTTGAGGTGGTATGGTCATGAAATTCCTCAGACAGCTATTATTCCTGTTTGATTATACTGGTTTAGAGTCCATAAGGGATTCCCCCACCCATGCATTGCTGTGTGCTTATCAGCTTTGACTTCATATGCCATTTTATTTATTAATTCTGAAGTATCTTAAGGAAAATGAGATGAGCTGGATGCATCTATTCACAAAATACTACCAGCACATATAGAAATATTGCTGTGCTAATTGGAACCATGACAAAAACCCACGTGTTCTTCCTGATCCTTGTAGGTGGACATATGGCTTAATGAACATGGCAGAAAATGGTTCAACTTCAAAACAGGGGATGTAGACTCCTCTGAGAATCCCTGAGCCTGTAGGTTAAGGTGCTGTCCTGGGAAATGGGAAGTCTCTGCTCAAATCCTTGCTCCAGTTCAGTCAGGTGAGAGGGGTAGATGTGGAATGTCCTTATGCGGAGAGACTGAATAAACCACTTCTCTATAGGCACAATCCTGAACTACCCTCTAAATGCTCCACGTTACTATCTAGTGCCCCACATGTAACTAGGCTGAACAGGCGAAACATGTTGTTTTGGAAATGCTAATGCAAATGGGTTTTATTGCAGCTATATGTTGAATTTGGATGAATTATTTTTTTTCTCTTAAACCTCTCAACTTTTATTGAGTGTTTTGCTCCACCCCCACAAAATCCCAACCCCCACCTCAGCCTATCTAGCCCATTTCTTGCCCAAGGAGAAGGAAGATTTTTGTATGTGGAGTTACTCCAATTGCTAAGCCTCTACTTAGAAAGGTATGAAATATGCGCGTGTGAGATTGGTTTGTGGTACCTCTATATTCTTGGCTCTAACCAAAGTTAACTATAAAATATATTTCCTGCAGTTGTGTGGCCCTGAGAAAAGGATTATTTGAGGACTGGAGAAAAAGCCAGAATTGGCTTTGTACTCAGGGTCAGCTAGGCCCTGAATTTTCACTGGCTGGATGTGGGTACTAAGCTGAAGGATTTGCACCCTGGGAACATACCGCAGAAGTCAGGAAAAGAGGCTGTGTCAGCATGTCAGTGCCAAACCATTTAACTTCTTGAAGTAAAACTCAAGTGAATTTTAGGAAGAAAAACTATTTTAAATAAAAAGGGGAAGGCTTAGGGGACTTTTAAAAATGTCAGAATGCTGTGTTGTGGCTTGTTATGCTTGGAAAAAAGTTATGTGTGCCTGTTCTCAGTGTTTCTGTAAACCTAGCTTGCCTTTCCCATTACAGCGTGGGGAGGAGGGTCAGTAACAGGCTGAGGCTTTCTTGAAAGCAGGCAAGATAATTATTTGGATCCAGAGGTGGAAGTCTAAAGAAAGTTCAGTGGGGAGACTTCATCAGTCTGCTGACTGAGTTGATAGAACTGCTTTTTTTTTCTTTTTCTTCTTTTTCCTGAAACCACATTTATCAGAAGGGTAGAGAGTCCGATGAGAGAGGTTTCCTGGTGTGTGCAGTTATGTAAAACAAAGTCCTTCAAAGAACACTCAGACCTCTAAAGTTTGAGGCAGGACTCTGGGATCTTCCAGAAGAGTCATGACTTTCCTAGTGTTCATGAACAGCTGTATTTAAAATTCCTGAAAAAGTGTTACTAGCTTTGTGTACTGGTGCCAACAGAGCTTTCTGATAAAATGATGCAACATTTCTTCCCCATGGCTGCATGCTTTTGTTACCAATACTTATGTAAAATTTAAGAGCTTCTTTAAGGTGCTGTTCCTATTTGTTTAACTGGTGGCATCTAATTTATTTTTGTCTCCGGGTACTCTTAGCAGCTTGGTTCAACATGCAGAACCAGCAAACACAATCTTAGACAAAATGCCCATATGCACAGGCAATCTGAATTTAATAAATAACATAGTTTACTTGTGTAATCTTTGAAGGTGGCAATCTCCATAATGGTGTATATTATTATAAACTATATTATTAGCAGTGGATCTTATTTTTGGAGAGGAAAGCTATACCATCCAATTTCTGCCTTAGTAATTTCTCCTCTCCTCATTATTTCTGTAGCGTTGTTGATTTTGTTTGCCTTTCTTATGTGAATACACAAGGCTAGTTACTGAACTTCCAGTGCGCTAGCTCAGCCAGACATGTTGATTAGCATCATATTCAAGAATTAAAACATACAGTAATAGAAAATAAGCAGCAGTGCATTCTCAGGCTTGCTCATCAAAAAATTAATAAGATAACTTAGCATGTTTAAAATAAAGTAGCAAAAAAGAAGATTTTTTTTCCTTAATTTTACTACTATAGAAGCGTATTTTATTTCAGATATTAATGCTGTGATGAGGTGGGAGTCAGCTCAGTTGCCTGAATTAGGGCAGTGTATAAAAATTATCATTTATCTTGCCCCATATTTGATATCCCTGTCTTCAGTTTAGCCATTCAGTATCAAAATTCCTGAATTTAAATATTCACAGAATACAGCACAAGGGACAATGACAACTGTTCAAACTAAGGATCTGAAGGAGAAAGAGCTTACTAAGCATTCATGACAGTTCCTCTGATATCTTCTCAGCATCTTATTCCTTTCAGCAATGGTGCTGAACCTGGTGGTTATCTGTTCAGGGTAACTTTCACTTGCCCACTGCACCCACCATTTGGCACTGAGACTGCTACCTTTTTTTGGCACGAAGACATCTTCCTTTCTTCTTCATTTTTGAGCCTGGCTTCTGCTAGCTTCACTTGATTGTGAAGCTGTAATTATTGTATTGGAAAAGGTGAAGATTACTTGAATTCCTCTGGTGTGTGACTTCTGTAGAGCTCTGTCACCCCTAGATCATCTCTTTTCTAACATGAAGATCCCTATCCTACTCTGCTGTTTGTCATGTTGGGGGTGTTCCATCAGGTCAGTCACTGATGTTGCCCTTTATTCAAACCTAGTCATAAGTAGGCAGATGCCTCGACATTAACAGGCAGATGATGATGTAGAGAGCCGATACTAAATGCAGTTTTGTCTCGACATCGCTGCCACGCCGCCATCTCCTGGTGTTGAACAATCCTGCCGCGAAGGGTAAACAACTTTGTGCGCCTGCGCGGGAGCTAAAGGCGCGAAAGGAGCAGAAAACGGCTTCTGAGGGGCAGCCTGTCTGTGCATGCATGGGAGACCCCTATAAAAGAAGCACGCGCTCTCTGGTGAAGGGAGCCGCCTCGCCGCTGCTGGCTTGCACCTCTCTGTCTCCCGGACCTCAGCTTGGACGAAGATTGCGGCGATTGAATACCTCGAACGGAGCCAGCGGAAGATCAGCGGACTCAGAGGAGTGGTAGCTAGCTGCTTCTCTTCTTTTCTAGCTTTCTCTGTCTTTTTCCCCTTTTCCGCTCCACCTATTCTCCCCTGTTTGTTAAAAAATAAAGCTGAAAGGTGGTACAATATCTGACCGGGTTTAGTGCCTTAATCTCGCCCTTGGGATTGTAACGAAACCCTTTTGATATTGGATTGGCACAGATGAGCACAGTATTTAACAATGGTGTTGCCCCATCCTCCCATCCAGTAGAAGTGCCAACTGGATTTCAAAGCCAGGCTTCACCAATGGTCCACCATCAGGTTGTCCGTTTGCTCTGAGGGAACGTTTCTACAAACTCAAGTGCCAAGAGGTTCTACCTCTCAGAAGAGTGATATAGATATTGTGTGCAACCCTTATCTTAAGGTACGGTTAACTCATAATTGCTAAGGAGTGAATGTTGGGCTCTGTGGATTAGTTGTGTTGTAGATCTACAGACCCTTGTGCTGGCTTTTATTGACTGTCCAGTCAGGTTGCAATTGAATGGGTCTATTTCTCGTGAGACCAGAAAGACAATCTGTGACTTCCTAGTCAGATTTTTCCTGGTGTAAGCAGTCACACTAATGACATAAATACTACTACAGAATGTTTGTGTCAGTAGAAATAAGATGCAAAACTTAGACTCTGTTCCTGTACTCAGGGAGTTGCTGTTCCAGAATAAAAAAAAAATGGTAGTTTTTTGTCATAATGATACTTTGAATCTTTGGTGCAACAAAAGAAAGATAACAGGATATTATCAACTCATAAAAAGGATTCTACAAGCTGTTCCTCAGAACATATTTTTATAATCCAAATCGTCTAACACACTCATTTTTAAGATGTCTATGCTTTTATGTCCTGTAGTGAATTTGGGATTCAATGCACTGGGTGTCAATTTAATTACAAGGACACCCTCTTCATAGCAATGCTATCATACTTGACAATATACACATTTTCAAACTCTGACAGAACAGCCCCACATTAAAAGTATATTATGAAAATATCCCAATAAAACCAGTCTGAAAACCTTTTAGTTGAAAAAGCTACCCTATTTTCTGCTAATCTCGTGTGCTGCTTTCTCATTCAGGGGCAAATATTCGCTATGTAGGAGTTTCATCACCAGCTTCTCCCTTCCATTTCTACTTTACAGCACTGTACAATCAAAACTCTTAATGAATTGTTAATATTCTGTTCATTCCTTTAAAGAAACATGTATCATAATGTGTTTCTTAATAGTATGCAGAAGATATAGTGAGGATTTCTGTTCTGGTTTTTCTAGAAAGCTCTCCCAGGCTTTTCATCAGAGTCAAAACCCATTTGGCAATGAGGAGTGCTGCTGCTTTGTTACCTATTCCCTTCATGTCGTAGGTATTTTTTACCATCTGTCTAGGTGTTGTGGCAAGGACATTGATTCCTTTTGGCCACCCCTGCTCCCCCGGCCCCTTTCTGAAGGTGATTTTCATGGTAAAGCTAAGCAGATGTAATGGCCAGTGCCTGCTGAAAAGGCAGTCTCAATCCTTGCCCTCCCTTTCGCTCTCTCTCAAGAATCTGGTCTTGGGGTCCTGCTTCTGTGCTGACACTGGCTCTTGTCTGAAGCCCCTGGGAGCTGCTTCAGGGACCCAGGAAAGCAGGACACCTCCGTGTGTATACGTTTATGTATATATATACACACACACAGTGGGAAGTGGAGGAGCAGGGTTGTCCTTCCAGGTAGGCGTTAGATGATGTGTAATTCACATCTGTGATGTAAAACTGGTGTAAAAATTAACCAAGTGAGTTTCCTTTTCGGTTTCTGTTGGTTCATTGCATAAATTGAGGGAAGTGTTTCAGTGCCTCCTAAAATTAGCCCACTTTCCTGTCATTCCAGTGGGCTGTCTTCTGGCATTTTTGGCAAGAAATATTTGGGCGTGCTGTAATAAGAAATGTGAAGACATTGCTAGTGGGAACATCTAAATGTGTCTTGGAAAAGGTTAGGAATAGAAATAGAGGGATTTGAGCAAAGAAACAGTCCCTCAAAAATAAGTTTTCTCAGAAGTGATGGATTCTGTCATTTAACTTCAATGAAAGGGCATACCTGAGGAAGAACTTTGGAGAAGGGAGACATCATTTGTGCTATTCTCCAGGCGTTCCTGGATGCCCTGCTGGTTTGAAGGTGAAGGTTTTAAATTCACCTCTGCCCCCTGTGCATTTGTAAGGGTCTCACCTTAATAATACGGTACATGAGCTGCTTTCCTTTCTTGCTTCTCCCACCTCCACGCATCAAGGTCCATGGTTCAGGTTAATGCTTACAGTAAAATCATATATATATCGCATAGCTTCCTCCATTTGATGGATCAAATAACCAGAAATAGAAAAATACAGAGACAGAGGAGAAGGAATTGGGGCTGCCTAGATGAGCAGGGTGCTGCTGGGCAGGCAAAGCTGAGGGAGAACCGTGCAAGGTGGTCGAGTGGGAGCAGCCTCCAGCAGGCAGGCAGCCCTACAGGCGTGCAACCAGCTTGGCTGCCAGGCTTAAAAACCTGCACAGGTGCTCCATGGCAGTGAGCAGTTCTGGGGATGCTAATGGTATCTCAGGTGCTAGGTGAGCGAGTGTATCACAGAGGATGGGGAGGGCTGGAAAGGTGAGATGTCCATGACTCACCTCTTGACATGCTTGAAGCTTCTGTAATTGCTGTTAAATAAAACTGTAAATGCTTGGAAACCATAGCCATGCCAGCTATTCCTCTCAGCTGCAGGTACTTTATATTTCAGTACCCTTCTGGTACAGCGATGAGATGCGTACGGCTCATTGCGCTTAAAGAGCATGATACAGTTTTGAATTCTGCCTGGCCATGATACTGTCTCAACAGCACATGAAACATTTTTTCTCTGCTATTTAAAAGGCATGCAGGAAAGCTGATGATAAAAAATCGAATTAGTGCTGGCTGGATATAATGTGACTTCCAAAATAAGACATACAGGAATCTTCCAGGACAAGCAAACGCCTTGGCAGGAGGGTCAGTCGCTACGCAGGAGAGTGCAGATTTCCCCGGTGCCACCGTCGTGTCATCAGATGAAGAAAGCTCCACCTTACCCAAGAAATACATCTGGGCTGCGTGTAGGTAATTGCAAGTTGTTATCGATAGCCTCATGTAGGTAGGGTAGATGGCTTTCACTGAACTCCAGGAGTGCTGCCTGGGTGAGTTTTTAAAGGCTTTCAGTTTTTATAGGGATGTAGAGTTAGTAAGGCATAAATCTGTGAATTCTATCAAAATGCTCTAGTGTTGTTGCAGGGTGTTTGAAGTATTTGAGTTTGATTATAAATATGTCACTGTAACATTCATCCAACAGAAAGTTCCTCTGCTTAAGTGTGTTTAAGCAGTAAACTGAATGTAAGCGTGACTATAGCATCAACAGATATAACAACAATGCAAGAATCTTTGCATTACCAGTTTATTGGTCTAATTCAAACTTGAAATTTTTTTTAAAAAAGTATCCAAGTACTTTAGAAGGAAGAAGAAAAAGAAAATTATATTCTCATTGTATAACTATATAAAAGAAAGTCCTGGAGTCCCTAAAATAGCACTTTGTCCTTCTCCAGGCACTCTCTAGTTTTACTCCTCCTCACCACGGACAGCATGTGGATGTGTATGCGGAATGCAGTATTGCCAAATATCCTTGCAAAGCCTTGCAGAGTTGAGAGTAATTCTTTCTTGGGAAGTACCAATTTTTGAAGGCGGCATTCAATTTTGTTCTTAACCTGCTGGCTCCTGACAATGAAACAGATAAAATATTTCTTTCCAACAATAATCTCAACATTGAAATCTCAAGGGAATTACTGATACATGTGAATAATGAAGTCATTGTGATCAGGTCTTTGCCTGAGACATTTCTATAGCTGACTCATTTATACGGAGCAATATTTTTTTTTTTTTTTCCAGATTTGGATGTCTTCTTGTTACAGGCACCTCTTTTTCTTACGTGTATTCATTTTTCCTGTAGGAGTGTACTGCATAAATGTCTTTAACACAATGCCATCTTTTTGACAAAATATGTCATACTCTTCTAATTGATTCCCAGAGTAGCATGGCCTACTATCATTCAATAAATAGGCATGTGTTCTGCTCGTAAATTGTGTAGAGTGATGACATGCTCCAATTTTAAGAAGACTTTTTTTTTTTTTACATGTAAGCTGGGCATGAGCTTAACCTTGTTTACAGTTTCTGCTGACAATGCTAAAGCTGCCCACTGTTCCTTTTATTTAAAGGAAGATAATAAAATGAATGCAGTGGTGTTTCAAATCAAGGTGAATAAAATGCCACAGTGATGCATAGGATATAAAATCACTATGCAGAAGTTAGCAGTTTTCACTGTTGAAATAATTCTTATTTCAGCACTTCAGATGGTCAGTAACTGCCACGTCACTTAAATTAAATACATTTTAGCTGCATGAGCTTGCAGACTTTGTTGTACTTACCACACAAACTTGATATATTAGGCAGGTGCTCAAAGATAAATCAGTAGTTTGAGGTAAGCTTGTGACATAGTATCCCCATTTGCAGACCGAAAATTAGAGATGATATTACGATGAAATATGTCAGTACCCTACCTAAGCCCATGTCGTGAGCTCAGTATTCAATTTGCCTCTTCTGTTTGTTGCTTTTTTTTCTCTAGTAACTGATTCTCCAGGTGATAACCTGAATCTCACTGTGTTATAGGTATTTACTTTGAATGTTTGTTTAAAATAGATTCTTTCAGTTTTGCCATTCCAAGTAATAAAAGACAATGAAAATGGTCTTGCAGACTCTCTGAAGTGAGTTGGATAAATCACTTGATGGGCCTAGTCACTAATCTATTGCTTAGAATGAGTTCTTTTGTTCCAGACAACTAACTCTCTTAATTAAAACCTAACATTTTGTAGGTATTTTGTCTCAACCTCAGGACTAGCAACTAGTGCCAGATACTGAACAGTTGTGATAAATTGTATTTTAAAGTCACAGAGAAAATGTTTCTAGAGTCACAGGGATTAAGTCTGCGTAAGCATCATTAAAAGAAAGAGAAAAAAAAAAAAAAGCTGGAAGAAAAGCTTTGTGGCGGAATATTAGATCACAAGCTGTTCAAGTTTCTCCATGCACCACCATCACTTATGGTCACAGGACAGCAGCTGAGATAAGTCTGAATTAGCTTTTGATTGTTTTTTGAAAAAATATAAAGGGAGGCTTGTGGCTGTTTGGAACACTTAATTGTAAACTTACCGATTTCTACATGGTTTTCTACATGAAATCATTAAATGGTGTAGTATGTTAAAGTCAGTTATTTGCTGACAAGGTTTTTGCTGCCTTCTCTAAAGTATACTTTTGGGGGAAGATGTTGTTAACTTGAGTAAGCAGCAGGAACCCACAACAAATGCTTTCTCTGAGTTGCCTGAAGAGGACAAAGGTGGGAGCAATAGAAACTTCTTTATCAGAAAAAAAACCCAGCAATGTAGAAAAATAAAGCAGCTGTTAAAATGAGTTAACCTTGATGAGCAGAGAGAATGTTTTGACCATTGGGGAAACCAAACAAATTTCTTGCAAAAACAGTAAATGAGTTTATGAACAAATAGAGAAGCTAAGCAATGGCTTAAGGAAATATTAATTAAACCTGAAGAATGGCCAAGGCTTGTGAGAACTCCAAAGAGCTCACAGCTGGTGGGGTTTTTATTGTGTGAATCTATAACGAGTGTTTGGTCTTGGAGTAGAGGAGGTGATTCTAAAACCCCCCTGAAGTCTCTGTGTGTTATTTTGAGCGTTACAGCTGGTTTAAGCAAGTGTTCCCTCCTGCAGCCTGTGCAACGTGCTCCGCCTGCAGTTG
>KL256521.1:3568-15388 GCA_000699545.1 Podiceps cristatus | reverse complement strand
GAAGCCTGATTTTGACTGCCACCGTGCCTGGGTATTGTTTGAGGTGAGACACAGGACCAAGCATGGGCGGGGGTGGCTCATGCCCAGCTGGTGGTGTGCAACCAGCACAATCTGTCCCAACTGAGGGAGTAGAAAGGTGGTAGATAAGAGTGTAACCCTTGGGGAAACAATAGGTTGGGAGCCAGCTGGGAACAGAAATGGCTGGTGTGGCAGCTGCCTCTGACTCCAACCCCTCTCTTTTCCATGGACAACTACAGCAATGGAAGACTTGCTTGTACACCCATTCCTTAGTTCTGACATCTTTCAGATGCATCATGCCTTTTGGGCAGGAATAATCTCTGTAGCTGATGCATAGTATGTCTGGCTGAGAATCAGCTTACCCTTACTCTCCTCCTTTGACACAAGGCTGCCCAGGTGAGAAAATCAAGTACCACTATACGGTGTGCAAGCAAGAGTCCCGTGAACTAAGCCAGTAACAACAGCATTTCTCTACTTAAGGATGCGTGTGTGTCTGCCTCTTTGAATCAGTTAGTTAAAATTGTCCTGATGTAACTTTTGTTTATTGGGCTTCCCACATGAACTCTTGGCTAGTGGTTAGAAGGTCTCAGAGCAATGTACATCTAGAGGTGTGTCCTTAATAATGCAGAAAAATAAAAAATTATTTAGAAGAGTGACAACTTTTTTTTTCACTTTTTTTTCACTTTTTTTTTTTCATTCGTTCTCTTCAGAAACGCAGTAGTGAACTCCCATGAATGAACTGCCCTCGGTATGTTGGGCAATCTCTTTGATGCATGGGGTGTTGGGTTTTTTATTTGTCTTCCACATGTAAACCTCAAAACCATTAAGGACCTAACTACTCACTAGAGATGGCATGTGTAGGGTGACAGACTGAGCTGTGAGTGTAGTCTGTCATGCAGAGAAAGTGAAAACTTGAGATCTTGTTGGAAATTTAAAAATAAACTTTAAAAAGAAAGCAGAGGCTTTTTTTGACTCTAAGGTTCATGATACCTCTGCTGATAATCAGATCTATTCTTTCAGCTTGGTCCCTCAATCCCCTGCATTAACCTGTTTTTTTTAACTGAGTGGAAGAATTTCTCATCAGGCAAGGACTGCTTGCTGTAATGCTTCTCTCCATGCTTGGCAAAGCCCCCTGTTTGTGTTAATACAGCTTTTGTTGGTGCTGAGGCCGACAGGTCTTGTCAGACTGCTGTCAGCATAGTCGACAGCCAGGTGTCCTTTCAGTCAGGCACAAGTCCAAAATAAACCTTTTTGTCTTAAATTCTGGAACTTTTTTTTCATAGCAGAGCAGTACTTCCTATTTTGGAAAGTGGAATGAAAATATTTCTAGCTCATATTAAAGCTATGCCACATGTGGAATGATTTTTCCAAAAATAAAAGGAACCCAATATTTGTG
Organism: Podiceps cristatus; assembly: GCA_000699545.1. Lineage (NCBI taxonomy): Eukaryota > Metazoa > Chordata > Aves > Podicipediformes > Podicipedidae > Podiceps > Podiceps cristatus. The sequence goes on along the minus strand of KL256521.1, from coordinate 13,974 downwards.
CTGAAAGTCTCCATGGTTTGTTTTTATCCTCAGACTTTTCATAGGTCATTTTGTGACCACATTCATAGAATCATAGAATGTTTTGGGTTGGAAGGGACCCCCAGAGCCCATCTAGTCCAACCCCCCTGCAGTGAGCAGGGACACCATTACCAGATCAGGTTGCTCAGAGCCCCGTCCAACCTGGGCTTGAATGTTTCCAGGGATGGGGCCTCCACCACCTCTCTGGGCAACCCGTTCCAGTGCTTCACCACCCTCATCGTAAAGAATTTCTTCCTTACATCTAATCTAAGCCTACCCTGTTTCAGTTTAAAACCATTACCCCTTGTCCTGTCACCGCTGTCCTTACTGAAAGATTTTCCCCGTCTTCCCTCTAGGCCCCCTTTAAGCACTGAAAGGCCGCCGTCAGGTCTCCCCGCAGCCTTCCCTCCCCCAGGCTGAGCAGCCCCAGCTCCCCCAGCCTCCCTCTCCCAGCCTGCCCTCACAGCAGAATCTCTGTGTCCCTCCTCTGGCCCCGCTCCAACAGCCCCGTGTCTCTCCTGTGCTGAGGCCCCGGAGCAGACGCAGCACTGCAGGTGGGGTCTCACCAGAGCGGAGCAGAGGGGCAGAATCCCCTCCCTCGACCTGCTGGCCACGCTGCTCTGGGTGCTTCCCCACGCTCTGCTGGCTCCGTGCCGTGGGTCTTCTGACACAGCTTTGCCGCAACATCTCCATATGCCATCTGGAGCCCAGCGCAGAGGCACCAGCACGATCCTGCTCAGGCCCAGCTCCTGGCAAGCAGGGGTTTCCCACTTGGTCTATATGCCGTGGGTGTCTCAGACTGCGCTCCCTAGGGCCCTTGGTCCCAGGGGGCTTCGTACGGCAAAGATCACACTCTAACTGTACGTAGCCAGTGTGGGTAAGGCACTGAACCTCAACTAGAAACCTAGAGTACTTGCAAGAAATGTGCAGACATACTTCAACAGCTTTGCAAGAAATTTCCCTGGAAGAGGAAATGAGTTTGATCTAGGTGGGGGCTGAGTCAGCCTTGAGTGATTTATGGAGGCATCTCTGCTATGCTGCCCAGAACATCCAGTATTAGGTCTGTTTAGGTGGATTTATTTATTTGTTTCTCTGAATTATGAAAAATTTTAAAGAAAAATCATATTCTTTTGATTTGACTTTCTTGACAGATTATGGTGTAGTTAAGACATAATGATTTTAATTTCTGGAGAGCTGAGGCTGATGTTGGGCTTCTTTTAATAAATGAATGCTTTGTTATTCTTGTAAAAATGAAGCTTTTTATGATTACCCCTGTTGTATGTATTGGGTTAAAGTGTTGATACCCATCAGCATAACAACTCTATAGCTTCCTGTGAGGTATTTGACAGAGAAGGCTGAATATGCCGTCACCAGGGGATGGATGGACGGACACACACACACACACACACACACACACCCACACGACACCTGTGCATGTGAGCAGAGGGCGCTTGCAGGCTATTAATGCAGAGTATTGAGTGTGGAGGCTCCGTACGAGGCAGGGGTGGGACAGAGAGTAGCAAGAACGAAGGCATTCACCCATCTTCCATGTTTGGGCTGTGTGGTGACCAGCCCTCTCCTCCCTACTACCCAAAACCCTTCTGCTGTGAGCAAGGCAATAGTCTCCTGTGACTGCATGAATTCATGTAAAAAAAAAAGAGATTTTATCAGAAATGCATCCAGTATCAGCTTTTTCTCCAACGTCGAACAATTTATAGAGTTTTGGTTTAGTTTGTTTTCCCCCTCCCATGAACTGAGCATTAACACTATGTGATTTCCACAAAGATACTAATGAAAATCCCTTACTTTATTTTAAATTTAGGAGGTATTTAGCCTTGGAGGGCGATGTAGTAGGGCTATTGTCATCCAGGCCAGGTAAATAGTTTTAAGCAACATCATATGCATAAAGAATCAGAATGGTTTGGGTTGGAAGGGACCTTGAAGACCATCTAGTGCCAACCCCCTGCTATGGATGGGCAGGGACACCTCCCACTAGACCAGGTTGCTCAGAGCCCCGTCCAGCCTGGCCTTGGACACTGCCAGGGATGGGGCAGCCACAGCTTCTCTGGGCAGCCTGTTCCAGTGCCTCACCACCCTCACAGGGAAGAATTTCTTCCTTCTGTCTAATCTAAATCTACCCTCTTTCAGTTTAAAGCCATTGCATCTTGTCCTGTGTTACTTGGAAATATAGGAAGTTTTATACATACTAGTTGCTGTACTAATAATACTAGTGACTTTTCTATTTGTTTTTTTCTGTGTATGAATATGTAATCATTTGCATACAATATTTAATGTTAAGAATATGACACAACTGCTTAGCTATAGGACGACATAGCTGGGTTTGATGCTGCATGCTTATTCTAGTCGTTGGTGCCTAGATATCACAGTACGTTTAATATATAATGTCATATACATACTGATGTGAGCATAATGTACTGCTAGTAGCTCAGCAGAATGGGAACTTTGTACTGATGAAATGTCAGTCTTAATTTTTGATTAACTTAGCTGTGGGCATTTTATGTCAAAAGCAGAACTGACCGAACACTGCAAAATGCTATGCATGAAAATACTTTCATTTCTTTAATGTCTGGCAGATGTACAAGTGGTCTTTTTATATAGTCTTTCAGAGATGTTAGTGGCCATGCATACTGGAAGGGATTTCATCAGATTAAACACCTTTAAGCAGTGGCTAAAAAAATGTAGCCAGAAAATGAGTCAGTAATTAAACTAGTTACACTGGAAAGGGAATTCTGAATTTTCTGCTTAGCAAAGGAAGAAATGAAACTCGCCATGCAGGGTCTTTGTTCAAACTGTTCATTGCGAGTGTCTTAAATACCTATTGCGGTCGTGCTTCTACTGATGAGTTAATAAACCATCCATGTGTTGAAATATTTTTTCATAAAGTGTTGTTTAGAACCTTTATGGCTCTTCACAGAGGGTTCATGGCTGAGGAAAGGGGAACCGTGCTGAATGAAAATTGCTTGCTAAGAATACTGCGTGCCTTAGCCACATCTGCTTGTGAGAATTGAGGGGGATGGGTTGTTTTTTGGCAGAAATAAAGAGTACAGTTCCCCAGTTTGGTTGCAGTGACCAGGGCGGCGGGGGGGATGGAGGGAGGCTATCGTGCTGCCTGACCTGGCTGTGGGTGTGGGTGGCTCGGAGCCACAAACTGTGTTTGCCGCAGCAGCCGTCTGCAGGCCTGGGCGGGGGGGCGCTGCTGCCGTGGTGGGCAGCTGGGGAGCCGCAGCCCCCAGCAGCTCTGCCGCTGGTCCAGGCTCCCAGCGCCAAAGCTGTCACCTGGCTTGACTGAAGTCTGGTTTATAAACCAGACCAAACTTCTGAGAGGATGATTTTCTTCGGGCTTTCCTCTCATGCATCTCTCTCATTTTTCTTCCCTCCTTGCCCCCCCGCCAAGAGCTTTTTCATTTTTGACAGAATTACTTCTCAGGACGCTGCAAAACAGTGTTCTTTACTACTAGATGAACCCATATTGCTAGACTGAAAAGGCAGCAACATCACTTTCCTGAAGGATGTGAATTGTGTTTAAAAATCCACTGAAAGAGGATTATTGTGTGATACGTGCTTCGGGAATGGTAACCAAATCGTTCATAATAGCTTTGTTTTGTCTTTTAGTTATCAATGGCAATTTTAAAACCATAAAAGTTTCGGGTTGCTGTATATATAAAAAGAAATTATGTGTTTTGAAATTATAATTGGGGAATATTTGATGGATCTGGCTATAAAATAACGAATGAGAATAATTAATAGAAAGTTAATTGGGTAACATCAGAAAAGTTTATCCTGGTATATTGGGATTGCATGCTTCAGTTGACGCTTAGTGTACTTTTGGGATTTCTGGTTGCACCTCACCTCTGGTTCGGATAGTATATTGTATTATGAAGAATATTAATAATGCTGCAGAACAATTACTTGTTCATTTTCTAACTGATTAAAATTCATGCATAATTTATTTGAACTGAGAGAGACTTTATAAATAAGTCTCCTTGTCCTCAAGAGCTTAAAAACAAAACGCATATGCTAATATAAGAATACGCTTTACCTCTTAACATAAAAATTTAATATGCAATGGTATATTAGTCTCATTAACGTGAGGTTTTATTTGTGATAATTGTGCTCTTAATCAAAGTGTGTACTTCTAAACGTAGCCTTATGCTTTAGAGGTTTGTAACTCAGAGTTGGTAGTGCATCATGCTCATCAACGTTTGTGTTTTCTGCCGTAATATACACTGACCTTAGAATTCATTAGTTTGACATTTAATGTGTTAGTTCCGCAGCAAATAAACTGCCCTCATTAAGCCCGGCTGCATTTCTGAGCTTTGATGCAGGTAGGGATCTAAATTAGTTCACATGCACATGTCTTACCAAAACAGGATAAAACATGTTAATAATTAATTGAGGTACTTTCTAGAGTTTTGTATATCCCGAAGCAGAAATGGGAACACCTTGGAGTTCACCTTTTCACTCCAGAAGAAAATAAGCTCCACTTGCAGCCACCACTGCATGTTCACAGATTCCCTGATCTCCCAACTGAGTGACTTGAGATGCAGCTAGTTTAGAAAGAAGACTGCGAGAAATCCTTTGGAACTAAAACACGGGAAACTTGGTTGCTTAGAGCTGGTAAATACACTGTTGGGAGCCAGCTCTGGTATCTGGAGGGGAAATTTTACTGCTGGATGTGGAGAACCGGGGAGTGGTTAGCCCAGCTTCACCATGCAGGGAGGGCGGGATGTCTAAGGAGGTCTGGACGCCCTCCGTGAGCCCCTCCATCACCACTTCCCCCCACGGGCTCTGCCAGTGACACTGGTGGGGTCCTTCCCGGGAGGCAGAATACGTGCAATGCTTTTGCGTCTTCGCTTCTCTTGTGTGGAGGGGTGGGGGGAGCAGTGATGAGAAGGGCCCCCCTCTAGGGAAATCTTATGGTCTGGGGTTAAATGTTATTTCTAGTGGCCTGGCCATGAGATCCCTCTACCTGCTCAGAGTTGCCACGTTTTTAGTTCTGCATCACTGCTGTGCGAAACCCCTGTGCGCATTGAATTTACCATTGTTGCCTAATTAACTGAAACAAATTAGTTGAAATATGAGCCATCTGGAATGAAAATGAACCTTCCGTGTTTATCAGTGGATTCATTTTATTAGAAAAGTACATGTTGCTTGTGATTTGTTTATTAAAATAAATCACGCCTAGGCAATGTGCTACTTCTCTACATAAACATTTCTCAGGGTGAGAGGGACCTTGCCCTCCCTGTTTGGTCCGTTGTTACCTTTTCACTTTGCAGCTGTGTTGAAATATTTGGGCAGAAGCTGATGAGAACAAAGGAAGACAAAAGGCAACGTACATCTTACTGTTTGAGTTTCTAAATCCGTAGTAAATCATTGAAGAATAAAATAATGTTGTACGTTATTGCTAGACATCTTTATTTTGTCATTCTCCTGGCAGTTTTGCTCAGTTCGGAGCATTCTGAGTGCCTGTAGGAGGTATCTGTATATTTTACCCTAACGGAGTCTGGTGGGTTTCAAATGAACTGCAGTGATACAGTAGCCCTGCACAGACTATTCTTAAAAACGAGTATCAACTATTGCAACAATTTCTTTAAGGGAAGTATGCATGTGGCTTCTGTCAATAAACGAAAATCCATTGTTTTTCTGAAAATCTCAAGATATTGCCATAGTAAATGATATAAATGAGCATGAAACTGGATTTTTTCATAAAAAAAATGTTAAGTAGCAGCAATATATAAATGAGATAGGATTTTATGGTCCCTAGCTGAGATTTTTAAATGGAAAAAATAGCATTGGGAAAATGCCAGTGGTGCACCACTCGCTTCCATCAGCTGAAATTCTCCTCATCTCTTCTTCATTGATGACAGTTTGATTTTGCTTTTGAGTTTTGAAATCTTTGTTGACCAAAACCTGACAACTTTCTGTGGAAAGAGCCTGATTCATAATGGGTTGACCAGCTTTTGTTTTATCGCTGGCTTTTTTTTTTGTCTCCCCTACAGAGCCGCCTCGGCCGATAGCACCCCCGCAGCTGCTGGGCGTTGGGCCCACTTACTTGCTCATTCAGCTGAATGCCAACTCAATCATTGGGGATGGACCCATTATCCTGAAAGAAGTGGAGTATCGAATGACATCTGGGACCTGGACCGAAACCCATGCTGTCAACGCGCCAACTTACAAGCTCTGGCACTTGGACCCAGACACCGAATACGAGATCCGGGTCCTGCTGACCAGACCGGGTGAAGGTGGGACTGGACAGCCAGGACCACCTCTCATCACCAGAACCAAATGTGCGGGTGAGTGCTGCTCTGAAATACTACCGCACAAAACTATTTATTTAATGATTGTATTGGTTGGCGGGCTTATTGGCGGGCTTATTGGCTCTAATTAACTTGTAGAAGATCTTAAGGGTTCCCTTAGCACCCACAGGATCCCCAAGTGTCTGGGCCAGTATGGATTTGCTGTGTTCCGTGCTTTGTCTGGTCATTGTCTAGGTTGCCGTTTGCTAACCCTGGGAGGCAGGAAGTTAGAAAGCTAAGGAAACGTTGTACTTCTCATGCACGGAAGGAGACCTCATCATTTCTAGAAAGGACAAACCATTTGTGTTTTTCGCCTTCATATTTTCAACTGCACTTTAAGTAAACTTGCACATAAAGGTACTTCCATGGAAAAAGAATCTGTTTAGGAAATAGAATTTTGAAAAAAATGTCGTGTATTTTGGGGTAATTTTTATTTTTCCAAGCAGATATTCTGCTTGGAAGGCCTGCCAGAATCTCTGAAAACTCCTAAAACACAACAGCGAATATTAATAGAGTGCTTTCTTTTTCTTCATTTTTGACCTACCACCACCAAAATCATATGCTGCTGAATCTTGCAGTCTGCTTCATTTTTTTAGAGTGCCCCTGCATGGCCAGCACCAGGAAGATTAACTACTGCCAACTTGTGTTATATGCTGTTCCTTCTAAAGCTACTTGAAGTTATTTTAATCTCAGCATTCATAAGAAGAAAGATAATGCCTATGTCTCATAGTTGCAGAGGAGAAAAATTACAGATTTGAACATCAGACTGGGAGGCAAATAAGCAGAAATTAAATTGTGGGGTTTTTTTCCTAATCACAGGATTTTTAGGGCCTGACTTAAAGTATTTTAAAGTTTGCACTGTATTAGATTTAGCAAAGAGTGCTGATAACCATCTATTCAAAGCTGCACTAAAAGAGTAAGAAAGAGCTGCAGTTGCAGATTTCCATGTGTCATGTATATGTATGCATATATAAAATGGAAATAGAAATGAAATATTTTTTTCTGAAGTTGGTGACAGACTTCCGTGGGCCAGCTATTCAAGTTCTCATCTAAGCAAGGATCACCACTCATTTTGTTTACTTAAAGAAGAGGGTCAGTGTCTGAATCATAAGCCAGAACTTCAAACAGACTAGGTCAATAGATATGAATCCCAAAATCAGGCAGTCTTTTTTGCAATTGGGCACAGTACTGTCGAAAGCTGAGGCACACAGCTGGAGCAAGACTAAACTGAAGGCGGTTTTAGGAATTTGCAATCTTATTTATAATTTATTCTGTCTTTCCTGTGAAGTAAAAGATATGTGCGTCCATCTGGGTTAAGATGACAGTTGTTGAGATCTAAGTAGGGTTAAATTAAGCATCCAGTTGCTGTACTGAATTGGTTTAGGCATTGTTCTCTAAAAGTAGGAATTTGAAAACAGCTTCTGTTTTAAAGAGACTGAGCCGAGACTAACAAATCCCAAATGTTCGGGTTTTTTTCCCACTGCTTGAAAAAATATAATTTCATTTACACAGTGTGTGACAGACTAAAGCTTTTTAATGGGAAAGGAAAAGAAAGTCAGTCATGATTTATGTGACATATTTTTAGAAGCCAGTTAGGGGAAACAATGTTATTGTGAGTGTGATTTTATTTTTCATTTGTTTTTAACTTAACCCTCACAGGCAGCAAAATCTAGTCTGACTTGAGGAAAATATTTTACTTAATTGAATCCAGTATGAAATGAAGCAGATCAGAAAGATACTTAAAAAATGTGAACTTCCATGACAATATTATTTTAATAGCAATAGTAAAATTTCAAGATGTTTACCTTGCAGTAAGACTGATTCTTCTTATTCCATGAAAGCGAAGGTGAATAAATGTTACCATTAACCCGTTTGAATTACAAAAAGGCGAGTCAGCAAAGGTTTGTGGGGACTAGAAGGACCGTGCCCAGCATCAGGGCTGAGTCAGGGATGGCACTGGGCTGAGCGGCAGTTTGCCCTGCTGCCTCCTCACCTCTCTGGGACGTGAAGCCAGACCTTCCCTTTCCACAGTGTTCTCCCAAGGCTTCTGTAAGATAACTGTGAGCCCAAGTCAATGTAAATACTTATTTTTAAAATATTTTGCTCGTAAAAGACAAAATATAAACATAAAAATTAGTCTCTTCCTAAGAGAAGATTTATAAGAAAAGGTAAAGCTAATAATGGAATAGCTCAGCCTGCCGTCTCTGCTGCAGCCGGTATTGTATGAGTGACTGGCAGGTGATTTACTGTGCTATATTAGATGACATCTCTGCAGCAATATCTTCTTTCTGGAGATTCTTCAATTATTCCTAATTCTCGTTTCTGACAAGATCGCTTATTTTTCAGACAGATACTCTCTTTTTTGTCGATGTTCTATGTCAATTTTGTCTTTCCATAAGTTTTGTATGTATTAGTTCAAATTCTGAAACAAGTTATAATTGATTATCTCCTTAGTGTCAAACGGGGTGTCGGGAAGTAAATGAATATTCAGCTTTAAGTTTGACTGTGCTCTATATAGGTTAAAAAGCGCACATTAGCGAACGTTGATCTGATGAGTTTTTAATGTTACATTCCGAGTAGCAGCAATAGCAAACTCACTGACACATCAGTAAGAATAGGTTAGTATTCTGCTTTCTGTTTATTTAATATCTAAGCAAATATCTAAGCAAGTTTTTGAATGAAGATTGAAAATTATTTTTTCCATAATTCATTCAGTATTTATAATTTCATGACATTTCATAATAATGTATTATTGATCAGTTAGCCTGTGCTTTGCTGGAGAAGTATCCTGCTTCGGAGTGATTTGAGCGATGATTGTACTTACCCTCGGTATCAGATGTGCACTTTTGTTATTAGGTATTTAGATCATTTTCTGTCTTCCTCATAGCAAAACCAGTGTCTGGTGACTCATTTAGTAAATGTTTCCACTAAAGCTAAACACAATTGTTTACTAATGAAGAGATAATTCTTCCACTAGTTAAAAGTCCTCCGACAGTCTGTTGTCTGCCCGGCATTTCCCAGGTAATCTGTCCTGTGCTGAAGCTGAGTGACAACAATTTGCTAGAAAACTTGAATATTGGTTTGTGTTTGCAATTAAAGATTGTGCTGAGCAGTCAAATATGTGAAACCATGGAGTGTTTTTAAATGGGTGAAGTAAGACTAAACACATGAAGCAAAACACTTTCTGCCACTATCCTCCTTAAGAGCCAGGTGTGTGCTTTGTATTTCCATTTCTTAGCAGAGCTGAACTCAGTGCGGAGGGCAGTGTTGTGTTCCCGGCTGCGTGTGGTTAGGCACAAGTAATTTCAAGATGCTGATGCTGAAGGCTCCTTCCTCCCCATCAGTTCTCATGGGGCACCTGAACTTTATTTCAGTACGACTGCACCTCTTGCCTGGTGTCATCGCTCAAATTATTAATTTCTCAAACATTTTAAAACCAAAACCAGAGGCAGATGGTAGCACTTCAATCAGAAGTAATCCTTAAGGCTGTTTTCTGTGGCTTTGGGATGTGTTGTCCTTCTGAGCATATCCTCTGAGTTGTGATAGCCTTTCCTTTGGGGGGTGTGTGTAGAAAATATGTGGTAATCTAAAATTGTTCACTTAGCCTGCTTTATCAACTGGAAGTTAGAAGTTATTCTCCTACATTGGCTGCTGCTTCTGAGTAACAGCTCACAGCTCAGTTTTATGATTAACTGATATTTTAGTGGCAAAAGAGGTCAATAGTTCAGCCTGTCCAAAGCTTAATCTATGGACACAATGGAATTGCGCTCTCCTACTTTACTGAAGTTCAGTGCAAGGGTTTGATTTTCAGTAAAACATAAAGAATTGTAGAGCAGTTGGAGAAAAAGTTCTGTGTGTTTTCATTTTTTTCCAAAGAACTTGATTTTAGTAAACTGTTGCTTGTGTTATTTGGTTTTGGTAATAAAATGAGTAAGGGGGAGAGCAGACTTTATAGCTTTATCAGAGCTGAGAATGGAACAATATGTTTTGATGATATTATTTTATTATTTTTATTATTATATTATTTTGTTCAAAATCATTATCCATCACAGGGACCCTGCTATTGGTAAC
>KL256520.1:4829-22389 GCA_000699545.1 Podiceps cristatus | reverse complement strand
AAACACTGGCAGGTTTGGGCCATTGACTGCCTATTTAGGAAGCCTGTTACAATATTTTACCACTCTCTTGTTAAAGAAATGATTCCTAATGTCCAGTCTAAACCTCCCCTGGCATAACTTTGAACCATTCCCATGTGTCCTGTCACTGGATCCCTCTCTGCTCCCCCTCCTCAGGAAACTGTAGGGAGCAATGAGGTTGCCCCTCAGCCTCCTTTTCTCCACATCAGACAAGCCCAAAGTCCTGAGCTGCTCCTCATAGCATTTTTGTTCCAGCCCTTTCACCAGCTTTGTTGCCCTCCTCTGGACACATTCAAGGACCTCCACATCCTTCTTAAATTGTGGGGCCCAGAACTGCACACAGTATTCCAGGTGAGGCTGCACAAATGCTGAATACTGCAGGGTAATCACCTCTTTTGCTGTGTTTGATGCACCCCAGGATGCAGTTTACGGTCTTGGCTTCCAGGGCACACTGCTGACTCATACTGACTCTGCTGTTGACCAGCATCCTCAGATCCCTTTCTACAAGGCTGCTCTCCAGCCTCTCCTCTCCCAGTTCATACTTGTTCCCAGCATTACTCCATCTTAGGTGCAGGACTCAGTGTTTGGACTTGTTAAATTTTATCCCATTAATCATACCCCAATGCTCCAACCTGTCTAGATCCCACTGCAAGGCCTCCTGTCCCTCAAGACAGTCAACAGCACCTTCTAGTTTGGTATCATCAGCAAACATACTAATGGTGCATTCAAGTCCTGCAGCCAGATCATTGACAAATACCTTAAACAGCACTGGCCCTAGAAATGAACCCTGAGGAACGCTGCTGGTGGCTGGCTGCTGGCCGGATGTAGCCCCATTCACTACAGCCCTTTGAGCTCTGCCCTTCAGGCAGTTCTTCGCCCAGCGCACCATGAACCTGCTCACCCCACAGCTTGTCCAGAGGATGCTGTGAGGGACAACATCAGAAGCCTCACTGAAGTCCAGAATAACTGCATCCACTGCTTCCTCTCCATCTACTAGGCAGGTGACCTTATTGTAGAAGGATATTAACTTAATTAAATAGGACTTTCCTTTTGTGAACCGATGTTGCCCATGCCTGATGATTGCATTATTCTTTAAATGCTTTTCAATAGTACTCAGTATAATCTCCTCATTTTTTTCCAGGAACTAAGGTTAGACTAGCAGGTCTGTAGTTCCCTAGGTCTTCCCTCATACCTTTTTTGTCAATTGGAATACCGTTGGCTAGCTTGCAGACATCAGGGACCTCCTTGTTCTTCCACCACCTTTGGTAGGGGATAGAGAGGGATCTTGCCATATCATCTGCTCTCAGTGCTCTGGGATGAATCCCATCAGGCTCCATGAACCAGTGAACATTCAGCTGATACAGCTGGTCCTTTACAGTTTCAGTGTCCACAAATGGAATGTCACTGGTCCCACACTTGTGATCCTCCAACTCAGGGGTCTGGGTAGCCCACGGTCTAACAGTATTGAAGACTGAGGCAAAAAATGTGTTGAATGCTTCCACTTTTTCTTCATCCCTATTAGTCAGAAAACCATCTTCAACAAGTATCAGTCCAATGCTTTCTTTAGACCTCATCTTGCTATTAACATACTTTAAAAAGCCCTTCTTTTTATCTGGCCAGTTTCAGCTCTAACTGAGCTTTGGACCAGGTATTTTCTCCCTGTATATTCCTCCCATAGCTCTGCACTCTCACTGTGAAACCTGACCTTGCTTCCAGAGATCATATAGTTTCTTTTTCCTCTTGAGCTCCACGAGGAGTTGCCTGTTCAGCCAAACTGATCTTCTTCCCCGCTTGCTTGACTTACAGTACAGTGGAATTGCCTGTCCCTGTGCTTCTCAAAGGTGGCTCTTAAAGAGTGACCAGCACTCATGGACTCCAAAGCCCTCAAAAGAAGCTTCCCAGGTGCTCTGCTAAATAAGTCCCTGAATAACCCAACTTTGCTCACCTGAAGTCTAGGGTAGCAACTCTACTGTCTTTTTTTTCTCATTACAGTGAAAATTTTGAAGTCAACCATTTCATGATTGCTGTGACCAAGACAGTCACCTACCATCACAGCACCCACAAGCCCTTCTCTATTCACAAACAGCATGTTTAGGAGAGCATCTTTCCTTGTTATCTAAGTAAGTACCTGTGACAAGAAGTTATCTCCTAAAAACTTTAAGGATTTCTGAGACTTGCTCCTCAGAGCAGTATGGTATACCCAGTTGAAGTCTGGGAGGCTGAAATCTCCCATAAGGCCAAGGGCTACAAATCCAGAAATTTCTTCTTGTTGCCTATAGAATAACTCATCGGTGCTGTCATCCTGGTTGGGTGATCAGTAGTACACACCCACTACAACTCCTTTGTTTTCCAGCCCCTAATCCTTACCCAGAGGCTTTCAACCACATCATCACTAACTGTAAGGGCTGTACAGTCAAACTTCTCTCCCACATATAGTGCAACACCTCCACCACACCTGCCCTGCCTCTCTCTCCTGAACAGCCCGTAACCCTGCACTCCAACTGTGGGACTCATTCCACAAACTCTCTCTAATACCAAAGATATCATAGCTCTGGGAGCTGACCACCACTTCCAGTTCACCCTGATTTTATCTTATACCGCATGTGTTGGTGTACAAGCATTGCAGATACATTCCTGAGCCCTCAGTGCTCCCAGGAGCAGTGTCAATGTTCTCAGTAGGATTGCCACCCTCTGGCAATGCCATGCCAACATTTGGTTTACCTGCTGCAATCCTGTTGGTCTTCCACCATCAATTCCAGTTTAAAGCTTTCTTGATCAGCTCTGTCATCTTACGCTTAAAGATGCACTTTCCCCTTTGGGACAGGGAATGTTGTCAAGGTATCTTGTCAGGCCCCAAGATACCTTGTCTCTTGAAGGCTTTTCCATCATTTTAAACCCTAAAGTTTTGGTGGAAACACCGGTGTTGCAGCCAAGTATTAATATACTCGTCTCACTTGTTTCTTCTGAAGTCTCCCCCCATTACTGGGAAGACTGAGGAAAATACTACCTGTGATCTCAATTTTTTTAGCATTCTTCCCAGGGCTCTGAAATCTCTTTAGATTGACCTCATACTTTTTGTTGCATTGATACATAAGGACATTGAAATATGAAGCAACATAAAGCAAAAAATCAGTATGTTAAGAAATGCTGTACTTTCTTCAAGAAAAAAGTAAATTCTACCAAATTTGACTGAGATTTCCAGCACTTGATTGGCAGCCCTTCTGTATTTTGATTTTGGGTGAGGGAAAAAAAAATCCTGGGCTATTTGAGAACTATTTGTGATCTCAAAATCTCTACCATTTTCTTACCATCACTTTTCAGGGACAGAAATACCATGGCATTTAAAAAAAAAAAAATAAATCTTGAACTCATCTTTAACTCCTTGAATCACAGACCTGGCTATGTCTTCCATGCAAACCGAAATGCTTATTTACTGTTCACTCGTATAACCAGAATCTGCATCTGTATTACTGCAGCTAGTCTGTTCTAAAGGGAAAGTGTGCTAGTATTGCTACGTTGTTAACATCACACCACTGCCTCTTCTTGTTGAGGGAACTACGATGCCGCATAGTCAGAGGTGCTGGTAAAGTACAACAAATCCCTCTTCAGAAACTTAAAAATATGGAAATATCCCTGTTGCTTTGGGCTATTGGCCTGTAAAGAGCCAGATTTTCTCTCCATGACGGTGTTTGGAAAAGGAAGGGTAAGACCAGTGCAAATACATCTGATACTTCACTCCAATAACCACGTAGCCTCCAACCCAGCTCTGCATGGGGCATTTCCTGGCCCTGGCATGAGTTGTTTACTTAATAAACCTTAGTGGATCTGTCTTCAAAATACTTAGCAAATCCTCCTTTGAACCCCTTTGAACTTCTTGTATTCACAATAAATTATGACAAGAAGTTTTGAGAATGACTTTGTCAAAAGTCCTTAGGAAATCAAGGCAGACTATAACAATTTGATAACTTATATTATATTCATAAAAATATGAATATTTTTGTTGACCTCTTCAAAATTTCTAAAACATTTGTGAAGTTGGATCTTTGTTTAGAAAAGTAATGCTGACTATTGTGAAGTAAACCATATATTTTTAGACATCTACCAATTCTGTTTTTAGTGTGGTAGCTACTGATTTTGTTTCCTCTTGTTTTAATTTTGGCAATTTGAATGCTGCATTTCACAGCTTATTGGTGAATTTGTTTCAGTTTGTTTGCTCACTATATATAAGAACAAATTGTAGATTGTCAATCTTGATATTTTGTGTGGTTTAAAGTACCCTTTTTTTTTTTTTTTTTTTTTTTTTTTGTTAGAGCCCTCACAAATTTTTTTTTTTTGTGATCAGCCTACTAACACAGCCTGTGTATATTTTCTCTTAAATATTAAAGAAAAAAAAAAAAAGCACAATGCCCAAAACCTTTCCTTTTTTGAGAATCCCACAAAGAACACTTTGGACAATGCCTGTTTGTTTAAGCATAATAGTCTCTAACTAAACTCTAACTCTTGCCAGTTGAGTTCAATTGTTGAACTTGCAATTGGAAATTAAGTTCTGAATACTCTTTATGTGAAGTTTTTTGATCTTATTTGGTTACATATATTCTTTCTAGTTTCCTGTCTTTCATCTGGCACTCATTTATCACATCACACCACACTCAACTGAATAGGAGTAATTTCAATGCAAAAACATATTTTGCCTATTTTGAGGGTGCATTTTGTGTTTCAGAATGGAATGAGGCTAAAAATAACACATGTGTAGTCTCACTATTTTGTTCATTTCATGGAGTGTGCTACAAAAGGAGTTCCAGCAATGGTGGCACAATTCTGTGTGGCGGGCAGAAACAAGAGCGCATTTCATATATTCTCTTCCTTGTGCTGAAGTACCTTGAACATCTCACGCAAAATGCAATATAGTTAAGTGATGGCTAATACTTAATATTGACAAGTTTTTTATTACTATTAAAAGGACATTTTTTCACCAAGATAACTGGAGGCCAAAAATGGCTTTGAAGTTTGCTTTATTAAGGAAAAATCCTGAAAGCTTACTAATCTAGAAGTTTGAGTTCTCCAGAATCTGTATAAAATCAGTAGTATTTAGTCATGTTGTGTCGTCCCGTGTCCCGCCCTGCCCCCCTCCCCCCCTCACAGTTTCTGCACTAACTCTGAAAATCTCAGCTGAAGAAACTGCTCATAATGGCTAGTGAAAGTGATAGGACATTTCTTTCACTATTAAAAAAATGGCATGATTTTTAAAATTTTCACTTGAACTTAAAAAAAGTAGTGAAGAACAGAAATTCTGCCAAAGTAGAAAATTCTTGTAGTGTGTGTACTATTGCCATTGGGACAGCTCAGTTTCTTAACTTTTGTAAACTAGAATGTCTCAGCTCCACCCCTCCCCATCCTTCCTCCCAGTTTCTTAGCCTACATGCAATTGCACTAAAATAAATGAAACAGAATTTATCAATATGCTCTCATAGTGTCATACTAAACCAATTGGAATATTTTTCAGACTAACCATATTTCATGAAATGTTGTTGCACTTTAACAATTCTTTCTGTGGTAATTCTTTGCTCAGAGACTATGCTTGATTTCTTGAGTCTTTCTAAATTTTTACATTACACCTTTTACCAACCACATTGCTACTATTTTTACATATTTCTTTGCCAAATCAGGTTTAAATGAATGGAATTAAAACAGATCTCTTGAGTGGGGCTGATTTTTGCTTTTGAAAAAAAACAGACCCTTAAACTTCTGATTGCCTTTATTCAGTCCAAGCAATTCTGCAAATAACTTATTTAAATGGGATGATTCATCATAGAAAGGTACTGCTTACTGCAAGTAAAACATGCAGTATAATTTTTAAGTGTGTGGGTAACTATGCAAGAAAACTCACTGAAATTAATCATGTGCTTCAGGGGTTTTTCTGGATCAGGCTTTTAAAAAGAAAAATATGTTTATTATTTAATAACTCAAATGTGTATTATTCTTTTCTGACAATCAAGACTTCCATATAGCAGTGAGGCTCCAACACAGGATGGAGCTACATGTTTAGTGATAATACTCCATATGTTCGTATTTGCTTAAAATATACTTGCCTGAAGTAATATTAAAATTTAAAAAAAAAAAAAAAGGAAAGAAGAAAAAACATTCCACAAAAGAGAAGAGAAAAATGGGAAATTCATTTAGATCGTTAACTCATTTAGTTAATCTCTGAGAAAAATGAAAGGAATAAAAACTACAAGGATAAAAAACACAGCAAAGGAAACTGTTTCAGCCCTATTCATCCATGTCCTTGACTCTCCCATCCCATCTGACTAGTCTGATGAATCTTCAAAAGGTGCTCTTTTAAGGGACAAACACTCCTCTCTGCAGTCCAGAGTAGTAATAAACTCACCGGGCTTGCCTTAGGCAAGAGCAAGAGGCACCCCACGCAAACCATGGTGGATAGGATCCTTATGTTCATCTTTGCTTAGAGGTGAGGTTTCTGTGCTGCTGGCAGAGCTTGGACACTACTTAGGCTAATGATGCTCATAGTCATGTTAGAGGTTATTCTCACTCCTTCTTGTCCAACCAAAGGGACAAGAAAGGAGGCTTAAAGCAATCCTCCCATCTCCCTCTCCCTCTCCCTCTCCCTCTCTTTCTCCCTCTCCTCTCTCTTCCTCCTACCTTTGAGTTTTTCTGAGCACTTGTCTCTGCTGCATCTTAAGTATTCTATTAACTGAAATTAAGCCAACCATTTTCCAAAGTCATAGGCAGCATAGCATATCTATAGCTCAGAAACAGACAGTCTTTGTACACTTCCTGTGGTTTTGTTTAAATGTGTCAGGAGGGAGAAATAAAAATTTGCTCTGGTACCTTCCCTGCCTGTTATGAGAGGGCTGAAACCATAACAAACCAAAGCACACACCACAGCTTTTGCCATCTGCAGAGCTTCCAGACCTTTGCTAATTTTATGGAGATTGGCCAAAGACTAGGGAAGCCAGAATCCCAATTAAAAACATGCATCTCTGCATGGCCTAGAAGAAAAGTAAGTAATGATGAGAAAGCAGTCAGTGAAAAACATAAAGCAGCCAAGAAAATTCAACAAATATAAGCAAGGTTACCTAACAATTCTGTGGATTAAAAAAGAGGAAAGGAGAGATAAAAGTGGTCTTGTGGAAAGGAAACAAGATCATCTGTATTACAAATTTCTGTAAGGCAGAAAAGATTCAAAACCAGAATGATGTTACCCTGCTATAAAACTCTTAAACCTTCCTGCTATGAGCTGCTTCTTCCTCTCTCCTAGTACTTTGTCAAGACAGATGAATCATGGTGTACTTTCTCCATCTGAAATAAACCTTGAATTTCAGAGCTTCAGTATTTTCATTTTTTTTTTTTTTTTTTTTTTCCCCCCTCCTGGATTGTCAAGTGGGAAAATTTATTCTTACTGAGATTAATGTGCAACTAAACTCAAGTATTCATAGCTGAATATTTGTCATTTTGAAAAAAATGTAAATAAATGGCAAGGTAAATGTATGTTTGTAGCCTTTCAGGCTAAAGTTTTTTGGTTCTGCTTTTTTATTTTTAAATGAGTGGGATATAGCTGCATGGTAGCAAAAGTACACAGTCATCTAAATGGTCATACCATATCGAACAGTGAATTTTCTCTCTGATGCAAACACAAGACAATAGGAGGTGAAATGTGGCCATTGTTAGTGCCTGAATAAATGAGAACAATGTATAAGGAAAGAAAAGGAAAGACAAATAATAGTGGCAAATGAAGAAATAAAGTAAAAAGTTATTTTCTATTCTGACTGAAAAAGGGGGAAAAAAATGAGGTAAATCATGGAAGAGAACAGCCACACAACAGAGAATATGTTTGGCTTGACTCTCATTTAGACTGTTCCTGACTGAAAAAAGTCCCTAAAGCAAGTGTAAAAATAGTGTTTAATATAGTGGCTTTGATAACCCCCTTACAGCACTCATGACAAGTGCAGAAGCCTACAGGAAAACCAGGACTAATGAGAAAACTGTTTTGGAGGCAGAGGTCAAGTCTTCAAACAGGCTTGTATAGTGTCTCTCACTACAGTTTCTCTCCTGATTGCTTGTAGGATATCACTGTTGCTCACTACCCTATCTCCTGAAAAATGAAATAATGAGGTTAATGGGCTGCCAGCCTGGGAGTCTGAGATACAATTTAGAATAAAGTAGAGTAGAGTAGAGTAGAGTAGAGTAGGATAAATTTAGTTGGAAAGGACCTACAACAATCATCTAGTCCAACTACCTGAGAAATTCGGGGCTGACCAAAAGTGAAAGCCTTCTGTGAAACTCAACGCTAGTGGAGAGCATGGTGCTGAGTTATGGACACCCTGGAGGATGCAGAAACAGGCTTGCACGGGTTCCTCTGGCAGGTCCGTGACTGCTACCAGCATGGGAGCTGCAAGGACACAGGCACCCAGCAATGTATAACCAGAGTATGGAAACCACGTCAGTTGTGCCTTTTCTGGTACAGTTGTAGATTAATTAGTCTTTGCCCTGGTCAGGGATTATGTTGAGTTAAACCGAAGGACACTGTATCACTATGCTGCTACAACCGTGCAGTGCGGGGCTGAATCACTGCACTACTCCAGCCCCTCTGAGAAGGAAATCAACCATGAAAGAAGGTGCTCGTTGCATCATTGCAGCTAGTCAGGTATGCTAGCGGATGAGAAGAACCTGCTTTTCTCCCTGTGCAAGAAGTGGAAGTTTATACCCCTGTGACAGAGGAGACAGTTCAGAACTCAGAACTTATCCAGAAAAAAGGAGATTGACGGGGAGAGGACCTGTTTTTTAGGGTGCCGAGGCTTTAGCACATCCTCCTACACTCATATTCATGAGGAAGATCTGCCTCACCTGTGCTATACAACACAGGAGGAAATGATCAAGAACTAATTCTACTATGAATGTTATCAGAGCAGATATTTTTCCTTGTGATATCTAATATCACAGCAAACTTGTTAATCATGCAGGCAGTGTGAGCTATTTCTGAATTGAAAAGGAATACAAGGTAACTATGTTATTACCACAGACTTGCTTTTACCAGCTGCATGTGTTATTTAAAGCTAGGTTGTGTGTAAAGAGCTGGGCGTGAAGGGGTATGACAAACAAAGCTTGATTATATGTCAGACCTTTAAATAAAATAAATTCTGCTCAGTGGAAATGTGCACATGTGAATTAGTCATTTGATATTTAACTAACATAGTAATCAATTTAAAGGCTCCAGACATTTGAGATTTTATTTATCCATTTATTTCCTACTGCCCATCTGGTGTGCATGCCAGAAATGGTAATGTTCTACAAGCCAAATGAGAAAAGTTAAAAAAAAAAAAAAAAAAAAAAAGTCAGACTCACTCTATAAGTTTACTCTGTAAGGTCTCCCCTCCAGAACCACTTAGGAGGAATTCAAGTCCATTGCTTAATTTTTAAATACGATAGGGATAAAATATTAGCTTTTTTGATTATTTAGGAAATAGCCAAAGATTCTGGATATTATTCCATGAAGTGCACATAGTGCTCTTGTCTTCTTATCATAACATACCAGCTTGCCCTAGTAATGTTTATACAAATAACTGTAACTAATTTAGAGACTAATCTCTTCATATTAAATGTCCATGGCTCTTATTCCAGGCAATGGAATTAAAGATAGATGGCATTCTGCAGGATTCTTCCCTATTGCTCTAAAATTAGTTGTGGAAACCTCAAAACCAGCACTCAGGAATTCATTGACACTTACTTAGAAAATCAAAACTAAAACCAAAACCACGGCTGGAGAGCTAAACAGTGCTCCACTTTTATAGTAGCTCAATAGCTGAAGCACTTGTCCAATGGTGGTGTTAGAGACTGCCTATATTTTACATTAAGCAATAATGTAAAATCCTGAAAAAGTCATCAGAGTAGGTTTTGGAAGGTATGTCAACCTGCTGCCAGCCAAAAGCCAGGGGAACCAAATGCCTCTTTTATCCCCACTTATGTTCAATCGGTGAATGCTTAACCAGTTTCTGCTAAATGGAAGTTCCAGCCTCAGGAGAATGGGTCACAAACACTTTCTTTCACATAAATTAGCCTTCAGATTATTTTTTTAAACTTTGAGAAAGGCACAAAAGGTTGACATATGAAGAAAAGAAATGAGCAATTTTTCATTTCATGTCTATGCTACTTAATGTGGTCCAGTGCTGAGTACTCCAGTACCGAGAACGTAGGATGAAGGTTGGAGGAACAACAACTGCAATTTCCTAAAAAGGTCATTGCTGCTTTAGTTTTGGAAAGAAAATAGAGTTCTGAATATTGTGTGTAAGCTGTGCTTTCCAGTTACAGTGAATGAGGTATCTGAGTCACAGAAAAGAACAAAGTTGGATTTGTATAGCTGTCCTATGTATTTTTTATGGTCTAACAGAAAATTCTGAGTTTAGGGAGACATATTTATACTGGTTTGTGCAAGCACTCTAGCTTTGTAAGTATTTCTTAGTGAAGCTCAGATCCCCTTGGGTTCAGTGTATGGCAAGTAGCATTTAACTTGGGGTCATGGATTCTGCTCTGGCAGTCAAGTACCTAACTCCGTTTGTGGTTGACTGCCAAGTTTTCAAAGGAATATGTTCAAAATCTATTTCAAATGAAAAGAAACTGTGGGACAGAGATTTTTTTTTTTTCACCGTGTTTGGTTGTCCGTGGAAAATTAAGGATTTTAACCAAAAATCAACTAATGAGTAGCTTTTGTTAATCAGACTTGATTGTAGTCCTTGTAGTTTTAGAACAGCCTAGCAAATACAGAAGGAACAGGGACCTCTTCTTTATATTAGAACTACAAAGATAAAGGTTTTTTGCAACTATTTTGCTACTTTGTTAATCAGAAACTTTGCTTGTCTGAAGTACTTGAAAGACTTGAAATTGTTTGATAAATAATGAATATAAAAGCAAATTATAAATATCATGTTAGCCATGCCCTTTCTCATTGCACTTATTTTCTTCCTACATGAAAAATCTAATGCTGTCTCTTCTCTATATAGATAAATTGAACAAACATAAGTTCGAGTCTTTGGAATATATTTTAAGAATTGTTATAGACCTTAATTGTTAGTCTTTAGAAATTTTCTAATTGAAATAGGTAACTAATCTCATTTTCTGAATTCCCTTTGATTAATTTCATACAGAACAGTTGTATCATAATTTTATATAGTGCATTGTCTCTTATTAAGAATGGGTTTAATGGCTTTACAGTTGAACAGAATTGTGTACAAGCTGAAGGTACAAGAGAGTTTGTGGAATATAAGGAGCCTTGGATAACTTGCACACTTTAGTACAAGCCCTATGACTCTAAGCAATGAGAAGCAGGCAAAATCCTACTCCTCCACAGACCTCCTAGCCAGCAGAGGAAGGCATGGGGAGGCAGTAACCACTACATCTCACATGGAGCTGTAAGTAGGGTCATCCTACTGCTCCCACTGAACACCAAAGAGCATAGTTAAAAGCCCTAGTACCAACCAAATGCTCTGAAATCATCTCATCAGATGCTTGCTCAAGTTGCCTCAGTGGCAAAATATGTTCAGATAAACCTAAAGAAGGAAGTCAAGAAAAATATCTCTGCCTTTGTTCATTGTTGCAAGAATTTATGGATTTATGATTAGAAAAATCTGAAATTATTCTTTTAAAGAGTGAAACAACAATTAAATTCAACAGGACAAAGTCCTGCTGTGAGGGCATCTTTTTTCATTATGTCTTTTTCATTGATAATAGCCCTGGGACTTTGTTCCTTTGACTGTCTCACACTGTCTGGAATTTAACATCCTATCGTCTGTGCAGCAGTTATACATTTTTATGCAGTAAACACCCACTTAGTACTGTTAAATCATGAGGCCAGCCAGCTTTTATAATCAGCTTCTTTGAAAACCTCTTGTATAAAGTATACTATATGAAAGCCACCAATAAAACATTAATGACCCGTGCTTCCGTTCTCAGACAGCAGGAACACACACATTCAAGCAGCTAAGTTTCCATCTCTGCTAGAGACTGTAGCAACATGTGCGCTTCTGTACACTATGTTGTGTGAAGTACTTTATTTTCAGCAACACAAAATACAACATAAGCTTCAGTGGGACTCCTGGAATATTAAATATAGCTCTTTTGATTAAAGCTATATTGTATTTACTTGTAATTTATACCATCGTAAAGTAATCAAAGTATAAATTGTGCCTCCTTGTGGAGGACAGATAAAAAAAAAAAAAAAATTCTTTGGTTTTAGTTGCATTGTTGTTCATTGTAAATCATGTTATGGGTAAAATTTGACATGTTGCATGATAATTATTACTGTACTGGTGCCCAACCATCCCTGAAATAGGCAATAAAAGTAAAACTTTTGCTCCTTCAAGGATTTTTTTAAAAAATGTTATGCTAATGAAGTACATGCAGAATATATGAGGCTCATGATTTGGAGGTGATAGTGATTGATGCTTGTGCCTACCATGATAGTTATAATAAAAATCTTTGTTGGATTTAGTGGGTAAATGTGTCTGGCTAAAGCAAATGGTAAAAGAAGTAAGGGTGGTGCTGGATCAGTGAGGTTCAGTTTGGCACCTGAGAGCCATGTCTGCTTCTGCTGTGTTTGGGCTGAAGATGAATCATTTGTGTATATTAAAATGGTCAGATTAGTGCTTTGATTTTGCAAGTGGGCATCTGGATTCACCCTTTGGTTTGCTCCATCTATGCCACTTCCACTGTTCTGTCAGCCACAGGGAATCTGAAAAATATGACACCCTACTGTTGGATGAGTTTCCATGAAACTGTTGCACTGATAAGAGCATGCTGGATTTTCTTGGAGCTTTTCTTACAAGTCAACTAAGAATAAATTAGCATGGCTTGGGGTTTTTTTGTTGTTGGGGTTTTTTGTTTGTTTTTTTTTTTTTTTTTCCTTCCCCTTGTTTATTTGTGAGTGTCCATGTACTTATATTAGGTCATGGCTTTATTTTTTTTTTTTTTTGTTAAATCCTCACCAACTACAGCTGACCATTAAGAACAGGAGAGAAGAAAATAATTCGACTGGCTTCTATACCATTACATAGATTTTTTTTTTGCTCTAAATTGCTACATATGATGAAATTCACTGTTAGTGAACTATTTAAAGAGCAATGCAGGTGGGATTCTCAAGATGTTCCCTGCTGCAACAAGGAAGCAATATTGAGGTTTGTGTAGAAAATACTGTGCTCTCCTCCTTCTCATATCCAGAAGCCAGCTCAAAAATATGATCTGGAGAGTTGCCATCATTCACCTCAGCCCACAAACAGTTTAGATATGGCCAAACATAAGAGTAAGTGCTTTAACAGCTCTCTTTGAATGGCATGAATGAGAACAATTGTTGCTTTTGAATTTATTTGCAACAATACAGTGCATTGCTTATGTATGTAATACATAGACATACACAGTACCTGAGAGGTGAGAGAGAGATCCTGTCCACCTTGCTGCAATATCTTTAATAGTGAGCAGTGAAATAAGGAATATAAGAAACAGAGCAAGCACGGGAAAATAATTCCCTCATGATATTTATCCCTCATGTAAGTTGGATATTACATTCATATCATTGTTTTGGCAAAGCTACAAATGGATCTGCCCTTAATGAATTTGACATGCCTTTTTGAAGAAGTTTTATGCTTTTGGGCTCTGTGCAGTGATTACCTCAATTTATTTCAGTATTGTATAAAGAAGTCCCACACTGAGGCACCAGACGTCGTAAATTTGCTCCCTCTCACAGCAAAGAAATAATTAGATCATGAACCTGAGTAAAAGTCTAGTTCCCTGTCTGTATCTCAGCTATTGATCTTTGCTCTGAATGTAACTGCAAAAACATATGTAGCCCTATACTTACAACACTTGCCTCTTCTAAGTATCAGGAGCATTTAAAATGCCATAACACCTGAAAACATCAAAGGTAATAGACATTTTATAAAGTAAATTGCCTGTACCAAATTAATCCCTTGTGTCACTCTGCTGAAATCAGTGAAATAACATCAGGGAGGAATTTGGGCCATGATTTTTAAAATACTACCTAGCACAAATTAATTGTACACCAAAGGCTTTTAAACCATGTTAGATAAGCTACACAGTCAAGGCTAATCTTATTATAGTGACATGGTAACATTAGAACTACATTACAGAGAATTTAATTGTGCTCCTATGTGCCTTATTTAGGTGCCCATTATCTTCATTTTCTGCCCTACAGAGGTGCAGTTGAAGCTAAAACCACACCTGCTTGCTTCTGCCACTTCAATTTGCTCCTGATTTTTTAGTATTATTTTGATCATGGTCAGAAAAGAAACACAATAAGAAACAGGCAGGATATATCTTCAATAGATCTCTGCCTTCTCAGACGTCTTCCTTTCCCCCAAACCATGTGCTGAAACAAAGTGAACAGTTAACCGAAAAAAGAATAATTAAAAAACCCCAGGTTTGGACAAAAATTAGAAATCAGCTAACAAAAAGTTACAGCTCAGTAAATTTATAAATTCAGAAATGAAAGGAAAACAGTAAGGGCATAAAAGAGAATTGATTTACTTTGAGATAAAACGAAGATGGGACCGCTAATGAAGGAGGAAATTGTATGTTGGTAATAGAGGTGCCCATGGCAACACTATCAACTCCACATTGGTAGGACAGCATTAAGGTAGAAACTTATGTAGTCAATGTAAAGAACATCTTTTATATTTGCTTTTGATATTAAATTCATTCAATGTTTTGTTGTTTCTCTCTAGCTTTGTTAGACCATGCTGAATTGCTTCTTTAAAGGTCATCCTCCACTCAATGAATGTGAGAAAAAAATTCAAAGAAAGGAGATAGAAGTGAAGACCTGGGATGTGGTAAACTGAAGATGATAAAAGGATAAAAAGAGGGGTTTAAAAGCGTAATTTTTTTTTGATGACACATTTGCAAGGAGTGTGTGAAAATGCTGATTGTTAAAGGAGTTGCTGTATGCCTTTAATAATGTTGAAATCCTATCCACTTTGCAGTCAGTAGGAGTTCTGATATTTGCCTCATTGTTCTGGATTTGGAGGAAGATGGTGTCAGCATCTCATCCCAACTAGCTCTTAATATACATCTTATTTTATGTATTACTGATGAAGGATTTTCTGGGTCTTGGGTATTTAGTTTACCATTTTTTTAAAAATCTGTTTTAAATGTAAAGTTGCTGAAAGGGAATAGGTAGTGCTAATAGATGAACGAGGTTTCTGAGGATCAGTATATAAAAAAATGAAGGGATCAATGAGTTGGAAGTCAACTGTCCATTTTAATTCTGGAAAGGTGGAAAGCAAACAAGAAGCTATATTATTACTTAGCCCATCTAACCCAAAGAAATCTTTTACGTATTTTTTATTGTAAAAAGCACGTAAATGAAAAGGCAAGGAGTGCATATGGGAAGAATTAAAGGTGGACAGAATTAGCAGGGTTCAGTCATGCACTGTGAAGATCACTTAGAGGAGAATAGTTTCTTCTATGCAGATCTGTATCTATATTGGTATTGTGGCATCTAGCGCAATGATACTGCCAATTTTGACACTGGTCTCCACGTATTACTAGTCACTTTTTTATAAGTGATATATAAAATACTACAAATGTGGAGTGAGAAAAATACTCTTTCCATCAGAAATAGGAAAACAATAATATGCACACTGGCTAGTAGCTAGACTTTTGTGAACAATTGTGGAAATTAAGTTTGTCAATTAGGAAAGAGAGCCACAGCAAATAACACCTTTTCTTCTGTGGAGCCCAAAATGGAGTTTAGATCTGCTACCAAAGATTATTTCACAGCACCTTGTGATATTAGGAAAAATACAGGTGAAGGGTTGATTGCTTAAAAAAAAAAATAGAAATCTAATAGCCTAAGAGGAAAATCAAGTAAGAGTTGGATGCTAAAGGGAAAATAAAGTGTAATTAAAAAAAAAAAACCAAAAAAAGAGCTGGATGATAGCTGTAGAATGTATCAAAAAAAAAAAAAAAAAGGACTGCAGAAGAAAGTACATCTGTGAAAATACAAAAATACAAGCAGTAGTATCTTGCTGACATCTCAAGTTTCTCAGTATTAAACCAATGTGACACTGACTGTGAATCTTCTTTCTTTGATAGAGTACTTCCTTTCAGCTAATAAAAATGTTGTTTTGAACTTAATAATTTTATTTTAACTTTACTCTTTCTTTTTATTTGTATTCTAAAACAAGTGATCCAAACTGTGAAGAAACAGATTTTTCTGAACACATCCAATCTGATCACTTGCTACTTTTGGGGAAGGTCATATCTGAGTCCAGAGTGTAAGCTACTCCCCTTACTTCTCCGTGGCATTATTTTGTTGTCTTTGTCATAATATGTGTGTTTGGAACATATTTGCTGAAAGATCTAGAACTGGAGGTAATGAAACAAAAGGAGAAAACAGTTAAGTGAGGAAGCCTTGAAACAAAATTTATGAGAATATGCTTGGTAAAATGTGGGGTAAAAGGAGAGAAGCTGGGGAACAGGAACTGTAAGTACTTTCATATGCATGAGAGAGACACTAATTAACATTTTCACAGACTTCACACACTTCTGTAAGAGAGCCTTCACAGCATCCTGCTATCAACTACATGTTACATCTCAGTTGCCCCCCTCCCTCAGTCAACATAAATAAATAAAAACGAATGTTAAGGAGAAACTCCTAGTGCTTATTATTCTAATTACCTTTTGTTTTGTGGGTTTTTTTGGTTTTTATCATTTATGCAACATGTTCCTTTTAAAGAGAGAGTTGATTATTTTAAGAAAGTCTTATATAATCTACTTTCATAAAGCTCATATTACAAGCTCCTCAGCACCCGTGAGGAAAAGCCTCATTGCAATGGGAAGCCATAATGTAGCATTAAAACATTGTAAGTAGTAGTGAGTAAATATGAAAAAAAAAACCTTTTTCATTTAGATCAACTCTCCAAGTTATAATTTTCTAAACAAACTAGGGAGGATAACTCACAAAACCAAGTCTTCCCATGTGATTGCTGATACATGCTGTGTAGAATGTGTAGAAAAAAACCCAATAAGGACACTTTTTTGGGTAATTTTGTTTAAACACTTTAATTTCTAGCCCTTTGGTGAGAGTTCACAGTCCTTATTTTGAATGCAGATATATATATGTACATATGAATATATATTTTAATTCTCTAACTTCTTTTTTCTGCTATATGTGTTGCTTTTAGTTTGCCTAATACATTTAAATGTTTCATAGCTATGGGAGACAATTCATTTGGTTTCAAGAAGAGGTGCATCACACAATAAATATGATGATGGTTTATGGGATCTGAAATGTGAAGCATTTCCTCAGAGAGGAACAGAGTAACAATATTAAAGTGAATGGCACCCCACAATCTTTTTTGACATGCCAGGATTAGGACTGCAATACCAGGTCTTTATCTGCAAAATGAATACTTGCAGTGGAAAAAGAGGCTGGGAGGTGCCTGGTGCAAGGAGCTGCTCACAGCAGGGTCAGGCATGGGGTCATACCAGGCTGCTCAGGGCTTCGTCCTGTTGGGAC
>JMFS01008442.1:0-23423 GCA_000699545.1 Podiceps cristatus | reverse complement strand
ACTTCCTGAGCTTACCTACGAGGGTGTTATGTGCCAAAAGCTTCGCTGAAGTCAAGGCAGACAACATCTCATCCACTGCTCTCCCCACCTCCAGCCTCTCCTCCAGCCAGCTAGACCCAAAGGGCTGAACTGCTTACACCCCAGAGGCGAGAGGGCAGAGCTGCCCATTGCTAGAGCAGACTTAAACCGTCAGATAACAAATCAACAATACATCAAAGTTATCGCTGTCCCCCTTTTCAGTGCACCAGTTAGTATCCCTCTCCAGACAGAGTAGTAACAACTTAAGCAATAGCTCTGCTGCCACAAGATCCTTTACACCGTGGTCTCAGGAACAAATCTGGCCCAGAGTTTTAAACAAGGGCTAAGTATTCTCCCCATAATAATTGGTTTACGTTGATTTTCTAGAAGACCACGCATAGATCATACCCTCCATTGTCTCTCACAAAGATTGACAAATTATCAGGCAGCTGAATAAAATCAGTATCAGGAAGTAGAGAAGCACTTGGAGAAACATTAACAAATGCAGACACTGACCCAGAGAAAGAAAAAGAAGCATTTAAACCACTGATTCAAACAGATTCCTTGCTGTTTTGTAGAGTGAGATCCCCAGCTCCAGATGCTCCTCATTACAGCCAGAGGGAACAGAAAAGCCTTGTGCAGCTCAGAGCAACAGAACACACCTTCCCAACCTCAGAGCTTGCTTTAGCAATCCCAAAAAAAAAAAAAAAAAAAAGTGTTTGAAATCCTCAAGACAAAAGAAAACAAAAACAATTTCTGAATAAGAGCTAAAGCAGGTTTTATTAGTTTGGCCTCTGCATTCAGCCTGATTAGAAAAGGGTTTTTTGTTCCAAAGGAAACATTCTTATCACATTTCAGGTAAGTGTGAAGTTCTGAAGGTTTCTCCCCAAATATTAAAAAAAAAAAAAAAAAAAAGTGTTTGAAATCCTCAAGACAAAAGAAAACAAAAACAATTTCTGAATAAGAGCTAAAGCAGGTTTTATTAGTTTGGCCTCTGCATTCAGCCTGATTAGAAAAGGGTTTTTTGTTCCAAAGGAAACATTCTTATCACATTTCAGGTAAGTGTGAAGTTCTGAAGGTTTCTCCCCAAATATTAAACCAAACATAAAATCTTGTGCTCCAAACCACATTTTCTTCCGATACAGCAGCAAAGGGAAGTCAGGTCATTAGAATCTCCTTCCTTCTTACTCTAACAGCAGTTGTAATAATAAATTCATTATTTTCATAATTGCACCATTATAATTTAGTAATAGCTTCACATTAATTTCAGAAGTCTTACTATAAGGCATCATCCAAACAAAATAAGAAACAATTAAAGTTAAATTAATCTAAAAATCCTACTTACAAGGCATTTCCCAAACAAAATAAGTAACATGTAGCATGAAATTTATCTAACATCCTATTAAAAAATTATTGAGACCAAAAAAAATTTTTACTTAGAAGCAGATAATTGACTTTTTCTGCCATATTTTTGAAGCGAGAGCAGATAGCCCGAGTGCTGAAACAAACGGGGAGGCTGGGGAACCACAGCAGCTTCACCTCCCCGAGGCTGGGCCCGGGGCCCGGCAGCAGCCCCCCCAAGCCCCCTTCTCTCACCCAGCCTGGCTCACCCTCCCAAAAATTTTCCTCTCTGAATCCAGGGCTGCTATTACACCAGTCACTCACTTTTAGCAGGGCAGCCAGGACTCCTCAGGAAGCTTCTTTGCAGCTTCTCGCTATCTTCAAGCCTTGGGGCTAAGGAGTCCCTCTTCTCCGGCTGCAGGGAAGCACCACGGCCATGTCTTCTCCCCACTAGCCCCAGCAGGTAACCACAGCCCCACCTCTGCCGCAGCCCATCACCTCCGTGCTGTGGGGCAGCTGTGGGGAGAAGCTCTCAGCCCCTCATCACAAACACCTTTGCACCTGGTTTGACCTGGGTCCCACTTACTCAGAACGAGCATTTCAAGGAGAAAAGGCTCTTAAACAAGAGCCACCTGATGTGTCTGTCTACTTTGCCGAGTGTTTGTGCCCTTTCCTTGCAGAAATCAGAGCAGATTACTATTTGTTCCCCGAGGCTTCTCAGACCTTTGTGGCCACATCTACTATCTTGAATTACAAACTGCTTTATTATTTGCTGCTACAGGGAGCGTGTAGCTAAGTCCTGCCTTGGACTGCTCTTTTGAATGTTCCTCCATTAGGTTGTAGCCACTTTTAAATCAAAACCCTCAATTTTTTTTGTTTTAAGCATGTGTTGAACTGTTCTTGCTGGAAAGATGTATTTTCTCCACAGCAATGGAACTTGCTGTGGAGGCAAAACAGCTTTTTGTGTAACAAATACCTGGTAACCCTAACATGTTTCCATAGTATGTCTCAATAACTAGGTCACAAACAGCATTAAGGAAAATGTTACAGATCAGATTCCCATCTGCCATGTCCCACAAGGGGAACTTACAGCATCATTTTATATCAGTAACTTGATCTCAGCGTCCAGTTTTACATTTGAAAATGTCTATCCATGTTCAGAAACGTATTAAAGCAAACACTTAACTCCACCCCAGTCAGTTGTCTCCTGTCTCTGCCTTCCCAAAATGAGTCATTAACTACATTTCATCTGTTCAGTTCCAAAATCTTCACATTCAGCTGCAAGAATGGAACCCCTTTGATCTTAGATTGCCGCTAATTCATAATTGATAACTCAGTCTGGAAGGAAGGGAAAAGCTTCATCCCCATTAGTCGTTCTACTTAATATGTTCTGGTGCTTCAATTATGCAAAACCCAACTCTCGGAGTCTGACTGCCTTCCAAAATGTGAGTCAATGGGGGAAAAAGAAAAACCCAGATCGAATTATTCCAGCTGTAAATCTTTGTAATAGCATAGATGTCACGAGAGTGATATCCAACACTGAACAATTCTGCTTGTTTTCCGAGCTGTTGCTTTGCAGAATTCCCAAGGCATCCATTAACGACTTCAGAGAGCTCAGCGCAGAAGGACTCATTCTGCCTCACTTACAGTTTTTTGGTCAGGTCATTAGGCTGCGTGCTGGAATGACCCTTTTTGGCCCAAGGCACTAAAAGCCTTGGAGTAATATATGACCTGGTAAGCAAGTAAGTGAGAAGAAATAATTAACACAACTCGTTTTGCTCTTTATTTTGTAGAAGAGAAACTGTCACTTCTTTCTGAAGATGTTTGAATTATAAATGTTAAGAATACGAGTGCCGCGAAGAAAACAGTAATGTGCAGACATCACTAGGCCAAAGCAGGTTTTTCTGCTGGGAGACTGTCGGAAGCAGGACCACACAGCAGGGAACTCAGCGAAAAGGCCCATATGCCCACATCACCTCATACGAATAACCAGCAATCAAAAATATGTAAATGACTGTACCTGCGTTCTGTCACCCTGCAGGTTGTTGGGCTTAAAGAAGAATCATTTGACTTACATTTCTCTTAGACAAAACTCTGCAACCACACAGCAAACTCCCAGGAATCAGGGGGAAGTTAAAGACTGCAATTGCACAGGTGCTGTTCAAAAAAGAACAGATTTTAAGCACAGGACATCCCACTGAAATCAGCGGGATCACCTGTTCGGGACATTCAGGTTCAATAGTTCTCCAGAATTCACCCATATTAGCACAAAAAGAAAAAATGTAGTTTGATTTTCCACTGGCTTCTGTCAAGTGACTGATGGACTCTACAGTCTAGGAAGACGCGAGCTCCAGTTGAAAGCTTTTCTGGAGTAGGTCCATGACAAGGTCTCTTTTCTGGAGGTCATCACAGCTTTTCTTTTTCAGGTGCTTATAGGATCCCTGCTCTACCTGCTACTGATTTTCTAGAAACTTCATTCTCTTCCACACTTGTCCTCATCTGTCAAACTTGGTCAACAGGTCCTGACACTGCTGGGAAGTCTGGGAGATGCAGAGAGTGCAAAGGCATAAGCTGCCTTTCTGTGATAAACTATGCTAAAGAAAAACACAAATATTTTGCAACAGAAATTCACATCCTCTCTTTTTTTTTCCTCTTGTGTCCAGCCAGTATCCCAGAGTGACAGAGTAAAGTCAAAGGCTTAGAGCAAATGGAGGAAACATCTTCATCTTGCTTATTGACAGAATAGTTAAAGCCATCACATAAACCTCCTTGTGTTTTCTGGGACATTTTAACGGCTAAGCCATTAACAAGGCTAAATCTATCGAGTTCTCCCGGCTTCCCTTGCTCTGTTCTTACCTCCCTGACAAAACCCTTTCAGTACTTGGAAATTGCAGGTTACACCATGTGCTTTATAAATAGACAGATGCTGCCTGTCCTCACAGACCATCCCGTTTCCCTCTTTCCTTTGTCACGTGCTACAACCCACCTGCTGTTACTTTTCCCCACCTGGTGTTCTCATTCCCCCCAGATTTTCCCTTATTTCTCAAAAAAAAAAAAAAACAAAACCCCAAAAAACACTAAAAAAAAGCCTCAGCCTTACAGAAGCTGACGAGAGCAGTAAGCTGTCGGCTTGTTTCCTCGGGCAGTGCAGACCCTTCCCCACGCCCCAGGGCCGGTTCAGAGCTCTGGCTTTGCTGGCACTTTGGGAATCCTGCCCTGTGGCCTAGCAGGACCGGGACCATCAATCCAGGGCCAGTTCTTGCCTTATACTTTGCTGTTTCTACTTTGCTGCATGTTCTCCTGTTGTTTTTATTTTTCATAGATGCATGGCAAAAGAAAAACAGCCCTGCACCTCAAAGACATTTTAATAATTCATATTCAACTTCAGTTACTGCAAGTTTAATAAACAAGTACTTATTAGAATACAATCATTTCTTCTTCAAGTGGGCAGTTTTTAGGAATGAAATCACTATAATCACCTTTAAGAATATGTATGAATAACAAACATTGTCTCCCATTTTCGTTGTTTCATTCGTTTGCATGAAAGCCTTCCCCACTGTTCCCCTTGCCTTTGTTTTGGCAGAGACTTTGCTTTTAATTGGACTGAATATTCAGCTGGGTTCAACCCCAAATTTATATGTAAAAAAAGTTATACATAGCAACCAGCTCATCCTGGAATCCATTAAAAATAACAAGAAGGATTGAAATGAGATTGTTTCAAGACCTCTCTTGCATTCATGGGAGAACAGGTTTATTGCACTTGCAGAGAAGCTCTCCCAGGTAAGGGAGATGCAGGCGATAACATTGAGTCCTCCTGGTTTTTCCTCTTGTCCACAGAGCGGAACCATATGAATTTCCGAGCTAATTTCATACCTGAAAAACAGCTTGCCGTGCACTGATAGCCTGCTACCCACTTCTACCCCGAGACCGATTTTACTTCGAGCACAGTGACACACTAACACTGTCTGTTTCTGCAGCCTACTTCCTTCAGCCCTCCCTCGGGATGCTTTGAAGGACCCCATGAAACTCAACTTAGTGCTAAATGGAAGCAATGGAGAATGCAGCAGCCTGCACAGAACTAAAATAAACCAGACAATGTTAAGTGACAACTACAATAAACGCCAGGAAAGCAGGTTGAGAAGCTGACTTAAATCTCCGGTGAAAGTGAGCCAGGCAGCCTCATGCTGCAACGGGGGGGCTGACCACATCCCTGCCACCCACCCTAGTGAGCACAGCCATCCTCTCACAGGGCTCCCATGAAATCCGGGCTCACCACGTAAAAATCAGCCCGTTGCCTGAAAAGCAGACCATGGTGCCAAATTGCAGCCTGCCACCTCGACTGCCAGCCCTCTGGGAGGATGCAGGCTCTTTTCATTCCAGGGGAGGTTTTTTATTTCTCTCACTTAAAAAAATAGCTATTTTCATAAAGAGCATCTTTCCTGCACTCCCACTCACAGCAAGAAAATGGAAAAGTGACCTGGAGACTTTAGGTTTCTCCTTCTAGTACTTGACAGGGGAAGTTTCCCAGAAAGAAAAATAAATTCCACCTTAACAAGATAATGAATTGTTTCTGGGGACGTGTGTTGTGCAACTGTTTCATGGAAGAGAATATGGGGGGAAGACAGTTTTGACTTTCTCAGCAGGCAAAAATAATACTTTTGTAAGTCAGAGGTACAAACCCCAAGGCTGTGACTGAATTTTTGAAGGGCAAGTCCTCCACTAAGACTTGCCTTGCCGGTTGCCCTGCAGTGACCTCATACAGCAGTCCCAGGAGAGGCCCTGAAGTCATCATCTCCAAAGGCACAGGCTCAGATGCCACAGGAGCCAAGGTGGTTTTCTTTGGAGTCTTGCTTCTAGTTGCTTACAACTTCAAGCTCTCAAACTAAACGAGCTGGAGCTTGGCTCTCTGTAGATAAAGGTCTTACATTTGCGCTATACCAAAAGAGCTCCCAGAGCTCAGAGTAATTCCTCTGCACCACGCAGATTCCTGTAAGAGTTAATCGCTGTGAAGCACAGTGGGGTCTTTTGGTGAAAGGCACTGAACTCAAGCTCCATTTTTTCCTTATAGATTCCACATTCCAAGGTGTGGGGGTTTTTTTTTCCCCTAAGAGTCAACTGAACTGAATGGAACGTGAGTGTAGCTCAGTTTTACAGTAGGTCCTTTGCTGATATAAATTAACATAACGCTGACCCATATTCCTAATTCACACCTCCTTGCCAAGCCAGGAATGGATCTTTGGTGGTGAAACACAACCAAGATGACCACAGTTGATTACACAAGCCCCAGCTTCAACAACATTAAGGACTGATCAGTTTACCTTCATTTTGATAGTCCTTGTTCCAAAACTAGAAGCGGAAAGAGGCTTTTATTTCGGTATCCTGGAGTTTGTGCACTCTCCATAGGAACTCAAAAGCATTTTACAGGAGCCTGTGACTTGTGTCTTCTTCCAGATCATTTTCCCTGGTGCATTAGCATGAAAGCATGCTGGGCAAATGCAAAAAAAACCCACCAAAAAATAATGACCACATCTGGATCTAATCTTTGTGTCTTCTTCCAGATCATTTTCCCTGGTGCATTAGCATGAAAGCATGCTGGGCAAATGCAAAAAAAAACCCACCAAAAACTAATGACCACATCTGAATCTAATCTAGTTTGGGAATCCCTAGGATGCAGGGGAATTTGAACTGGCTACCTAGTTCAGGCTGTGTAAAAAAGCCCTGGCTTCTTTTTAAGCTTATTTATGTACAGATCAAACAAACAGACTTCCAAGTACTTTCATTTAACTTTGATGCCCAACTTTGATGTCTTCACCATTTACGGTAATCATTTTTATGTGCATTTAATATTATTTTTTTAGTCCAAAATACTACACATAAAAAGACCAACTTCATTTGAAATATGCAGCATTTTTGCTATTTGAAAACTCTGCATTTTTAATTTGTTTCTTATCAGCAGAGTACTTCTGTGGCAAAGAGAACATCAAGTTTTTAATGCCTTTCTGATGATTTAAATTAGTATTTTATGTTTGTATTCAAAAGAGATGGCTAATAAGAAGGGTGCTGACATTTTTTCACACTTTTTCTCTGGCATGTGTTATATGCAAAGCAATGGTTATTTCTCAAATGTTTGGTGCTTTAGTCCATGATGAGTACCCAAAAGATGACATTTCCACACAGTTCCAGAGTACCCAAAAGATGACATTTCCACACAGTTTAATCCACTTGATCATTGCTCAAAAGCCCTGTGCTCAAGCAGGGGAGGAGGGGTACCCCAGCCTCTCAAGATTAAGATTTAGATGATAATATATCAATCCTTCCTACCTTTGTATGCTTGAAAGCCCCGCCCCCAAAAAATAAAATAGGGAAGCATTTCTCTCCCTAGTTCTGTATTTCTGCCGAGCTCTTTTCCAAGAAGATAGAAAGCCAGAGATAAGAGTGAAGCTTTTAATGAAAATCGGCCTGAATGATTTCTATTGCATTTAATAACCACTTCATCACTGTCACTAGATGAAAGTGCTGTATTGGATTCCATAGCTGACAACAGTGGTGAGGCAGAAGATAGTCTTCAGTTAGGAAGCTATACCCTTCTCTTATTAAAACTGGTGGAGGAGGACAGGATCTGAAGTTACATTTCCACTGCTGAACACTCCAGCTAGTTTTAATCTAGGTAGCTCAGAGGCTGGTAGCAATCCAGTACCAGCAGGATGGAGCTCAGTTTGTATTTATCATTGTATTTCTCAGAAATAAGGTCGGAGTGATGCCACGGTCATACCGCCCAGAAATCTTCCAAGATTCTGTTAAGACAGTACTGATGGCTGCTAAGGAAGCTGGAAATCACTTCCAGTAGGCATCTGCTATCCAGAAACCGGCTGGGTTAACTTAGTACGACTTAAACACTCAAATGTAAACTAAACATAGAGATGAACCCTGGGCTTCCAAAACCAGCTTTTTAAGTTGAGATTCCTGCCACGCTACTCCCGTTCAGAGCACAACTACTAACCTTCAGCTCACTGAATCAAGAACATACCTTCAAGCAGGAAGAATCACCACTCTGTTCTTACACATCCACATATCGCACTGAGCGTTTCTTTCTTTGTGTTTGCGCATATACGCTGTTACAGCCCTGAAATTTCCCATGGGCTTGACTACTCGGAGAATTTAATGGGCACACAAACCGTTTTTTTATGCTCCTCAGTTGAAACTCCCAAAGTCAACCTGGACCAGCTGTGCAAACAAGTCAGCAGAAGGTCACCACACCACCTCACTGAGCATCTCAGGAAGAGAATTTTAGAAGTGCCCCGGAAGCATTAACTCTTCTACCACTTTGGTTCACAGGAAGCAGCTGAACGGCTCAGAGGGGAGTCAGCAGAGATGCAAGCGCTCAGACTATCCCTGCTACAGCCATCCCAGCCATGGATGGGATCTACAAATAGAGTCTGGAAAAGGAGGGAATTTGGAGGAGGAACGCAATTACATAGCGAATCCCACACAGCACAGACTACCGCAGTGTGAGCACTGCATTTTTACAGAAATAATCCATTTATGCCATTATTCAAGAGGATAGAGTACAGGGGAGAAAGTTTTCCTCTCCAGGACGGATGAAGGAGGAGGAGAGCCCCGAAAAGCAATCATTAGTAAAATAATTGGCTGCCTGCTTTGCACAGTTGCCACAAAACGTTCACGCTGTCAGTGCCATGAAGGTGTTGGCTTGCCAAAGTCACAGCTGTGCCAAGGAACTGTCTACCGCCGGGGCTGCTGCTGCATTTCACCTTGTAGGTATATGATGCACCTCTGGGTCATCACCCCTATTCCCTGCTATCCCAGTCACCGTATCAGCAAAATGCATTATTCTGAAACCTAGAATTTTGGCCCCAGGACTCCCATCAGGAACAAACGTAACATCTCAAACTTACTTTTAAGAAATGAAGATACTATGCTGTTGGATAAAGGATCTGAATTAAGGGCGGGGGTTTTTAATTTGTAATAAGTTGGAAGCTTCTGTGTCAGAGAATAAGAAAAAGACTTGTTGGTTTTTCCTGCTGTAGACAGGAAGAAATGTTAATGTCTTACATTCAATGACACTACTGAGTTTATTGTACTGTGCTGTTTGTATTGTGTCACTTCATGAAAGTATTTTTGTTTGCTTCCCCCCCCCATTTTCCAACTAAGCTTAAGAAAGCACACCTTGAAGAAGGCAAGATGCCTTTGTTTCATATCAAAGAAGATGGACATAGAAAAGAAATCATGAGACCCAGAAGCGGTTAACTGAGCACAGGCAGCCATTGCAAAAATTTCATTAAGAAGTCTCACTTATCAGAGAGAAATCATATTAAAGAAGGATACGGTCTAGGAAGGAAAGACATGCACCACACAGTAACCTACTCATATACTTCATGTGTAAAGAAAAGCTTGTATGAGCATAATCCTGAAAGATGCTGCAGGGTCCCTGCAAGTTACCGCTGCTCTCAGTTGAGCATACTCAGCACACTGCAGGATTTACCTCTAATGGCTACCTGATCCAAAAGCCAAACTGTTAAATGAATAAAATCCCTGCATGCTAGATCAGGACATGAGAAGATTGCCTATGTTGCTGAGAGATTATCAAGTGAATAAATCTAGCCTGTGATAGATAAAACAAATACCCGTTAAAAGTATAAATCTCTCAACACTAGGAAGAGAAATGCATTCCCAGCACAGGCTCTGAAAGCCTTCAAAAAGACAGGCATACCCAGCATCAGAACAGATGGAGAAGATGAAGAGTAATTGCTTTCCAAGCATCCATTCCCACAACAGTAGTGAGCATAGGCCCCCAAAATAGATAGATAATAAAAATGAAGAATATCTTTGAAGCATCTTGGACTTGATGAGAGCAGGTGGGAATCTCTGCTTTGAAATGTGACATACTAGGGACAAACCCAGACATTTCTAGCTACTGAGCCGATAGTTTAGTTGGTATTGCCTTATCTTTCTCCAGCATTTCTAGGCAAGAGTTGTATCTGCACCACACTTCTGACCCTTATTCTTGACTCCAGCCAGCCTAAGGTAAATCCAAGTTCCACATAGTTTTGTCCCTCCCCTTCTAAGACCACCACAGTTCCAGTTGTCACACATTTAAATTTCTCCAGGTATGTCTCGAAAGGTGTCATTTGTCTTCCCTCATTCAACTGTCTGCAATCACATTTCTACATTTACTAAGGCCCTGGGCACCCTCAGGATGAAACTTCGCAACAGCGGTTTTTAAAGGAGGTTGCTACAAACAGGGCTCTTGGGCAGCTTCCCCAGTTCACGGGGACAGGGCAGACAAAACATAGCCAGAGCATATGCATGGATATACTATTATGACATTGTTCTTCTACTGCTGTAATATAAGCTCTGTGTAGAAGTCATCCCTATGACTGAACCTTTCCAGCTCAAGGTTCGGTATCTCCAGCTTATCTTTTTCTCACAAGAACCATGTTACCAGCTCCAACTCAGGGCACATCTGTCACAACACAGACCGTTGCAGGTTGCTTCTGCCTGTGCTCTGAGCTGACAGAACACAGACCCATCTGGGTAGCCTTCAGCCACAACACTAACCCGGGTAAGACCCTGACCCCAGTCCTGCTGGGACAACCCTGACTGCGAACCCAGGACTGCCGTCCTGTGCCCGTGCAGGTTCTTCTTTGGACGGTCCAATGTTCAGACTCACTGAACTAGTGACACATTTCAGGCCTAAAAGAAACAGAAAAGGACTTTTTAAGCCAGTGGAGAGAAGCAAAACCATAAGGAACAGCTGAAAGCTAAAGCCACGTAAGTTACGATACAGCACACTGACAAAAAGCATTTAGTTACTCTAAGGAGAACTACCAGAAGGCAGATGTCCCACCTCCATTCTGCACCGCAGCGGGGATCAGCTACATCCCCTTTCTGGTGAAAACTTGTCTTTTCTTTGAAGAACTTTCCAGTACACCTTGCTGTACTGGAATGATTCAAGGAACTCAAACTCCAGAAGAGAGAGGGTAGCAGGACAAGGCTCGTTACTAATGATTTAACCAGCCATTTGTGGGGGTTTCTGGGTTTGTGCCAACTCTGCCTTCAGAGTTTTAGGACACACACTGCGTGAGGGGAAGCAGGACTTCTGTGCGCTCTCTCAAGCTGTTCCATTACACCTAATTTATAGCACGACACTACTTGTTCTAGCCCATAACCTTGAGCTTGTAAACTACAAAGGGGAAAATTTACTGAGTTCATCTTAATGCACTATTGGGAATTTTAAGCGTGGAGAAAAGGCAGCAAGGAATCGGGGGCATCTAGAAGAGCTGGTTTTGAGCAGCAATCCTTTAATGGCCCAGTGCAGCGCACCTCACAGCCCACTCCGTTTTCATTTAATTAAAGTTTTAGTTTACATGGTGAGCATACAGTAAGGACCTATGTTTATCTTGCTCTGAACGAGGTAATCAATACCTGTAGAGACATTTCACTGCTTATTAGCTGCATATATTGATGGAGTTTACCACAGTAGCATGAACAAATGCCTTTACTCCACTCTCAGCTAGCCTTAGAGTTTGATTACTAACAGAAGCCAGAAAACTTCTGGTTTTTTCTGTTTTTGATTACTAACAGAAGCACCTTTCCTATCAGGAAAGAAAATTATCATCCACATAACAGAACAATTTCCTCACGGTAAAGGAGTCCTCATTACTGTATACAGAAAAACAACATGAGCTGGAACACAGGTGCCACAGGTACCTACTGCAATTCTGATGAGCGACCTAAAAGGGACGTGGGAGCTGCATGGACATCAGGCTGCACGCGAGCCGACAACACGCTCTCATCTGATACAGCAAACTGCATACTTGGCTCCACTGAAAGCGTGGCCAGCAGACCAAGGGAAGTTACTTCCCTCTCACCTGTGCTGCTGAAGCTGTATCTGGAACACCGAGTCTGGTTTTAGGTCTCCCACTGCAACATAGACAGGGAAACTAGAGAGGGTATAGCACAAGATGATTTATAATTAGATTTATGAGAGGTTGAAGCTGGGTTTGTTCATCCTGCCAAAAAGGTGTTAGCAGGGTGATCTGATAGCAACAGGAGAGTTACAATGTGAGAGTCAACCACTTCTGGGTAGCACCAGGCAACAGAACAAAGGACAAGGACAACAGAGAACAGCCAGGGCCCCTCAGGCTGGGCTTTGCAAGGAGTTTTCACAGGGAAAATAGCGTAGCACCAGTACAGGCTACCGGAGAGGTGGCTGGATTTCCAGTATTGTTAGAGACATAGGTGACTCGATGCAGTGTTGACAATGGTCCCAACTCCAAGCCAACTTAAAATAAAGGTATCACATGAACACATATATGGTTTAAGCCTCCAATTCATTGTTTGTAGAGGCAAGAGAAAGGGACTGAATCTAGGTTCAAATCTGACAAATTCATTTTACCGCACAAAACCTGACAGCTGTACTACCGTGCAATACATAGAAGTAGCACCCACAGATGCAGGAGTAACTCAGGTGCGTTGCTCCACGTTTTGTCTTTAGTTTCAAGAATGCTCCATTCAAGTGTATTACACAGACTTTCAGATTAATTTCCTCAGCTAATACTCTGACACGGATGCCTAATTTGCCCAGTGTAAAGTTACACTCTCCTTG
Organism: Podiceps cristatus; assembly: GCA_000699545.1. Taxonomy (NCBI): domain Eukaryota; kingdom Metazoa; phylum Chordata; class Aves; order Podicipediformes; family Podicipedidae; genus Podiceps; species Podiceps cristatus. The sequence goes on along the minus strand of JMFS01008442.1, from coordinate 10,438 downwards.
GCTCATTCTCTTCAATGGCAGCCTGCCCTCTGTATTAGCATACAACTTCCTTGAAACAAGAAGAGTGTTGATGTTACAGAGCAAATACAAAATCAACTCTGCATTTGCTGACTAGTCCCAAGAGATACCTTGTTCCTTACTTCAGTCTCAAAAGTCAGTTCCTGAAACTTTCCCCTCAACTCATTTTCCCTAGGTAAGGCTCCAGCTAACAGTAACTTGTGTGATTATTATTGCTATTACAGTCTCTTATTTTGTTTAATTAGTAATTATTTTAAATTACATGGCTAAAGTGCAGCTCGACAGATGTCATTTAGCAATAAAGGCTCATTCCTTGAAAAGCCAGAAATATGCAGGACTATAGCTCATAGGGTAAAGAAGGTCACACTTCGCTTCTATGGTTCATTGAGGATATTAGGTGAAACCTTATTTCTAGTTAAGGGAGAATTCTGTCTGCAAATGACTTTCCAGCATCCCAGCAGTGGATTTTCATAGGGACCAGCAGAAAGGAACCAGCGATTCCTATTGTTCCTTCACTCCAGTGGCAGAAGGATTTCCCAAGCACCTCTGCCGGCGGTGGCAGCAGTACTGTTCCACACCTTCCTTTTCTGCTAAGAGGGGTCATCAGAAGGTTTGCACTGCGTGACCTTGGTTGAGCCAAGTCCATGCCAGGCACAGAACACAGCTGGAGCCCCGGGCAGAACACGCCTGACTGTGCCTAGCTACCACCCGAGCCCTAACACAGTCCACCTCACAACAGGTGAGACTCACTACAGACCTGACCCGAATCAGAGGTCCCAACTGTCCAGTCATTGTCTATAACACATTTATCTTCCATGGTTTTAAAGAGGCTGATGACCACTTTACAACTATATTCATGAGTTTTTCCTAACTCTACCTTTGATGAACTACCTCCTCAATAACTGCCCAGGAGTTTTAAAAAGGAAAAAAAACCCACATCCAAAAAGCTATCAGGCTGTCTGACAAAAATACTTTTGACTTTCTCACTGGATATTTTAAAATGCTTATGGACAAGCCCAACAGCAGGTTTTTAAGTTTTCCTCAATTAAATTTCACATTGCTGAGCACAGCTCGCAGTTCTGCTCTCTTCAGATTTCCCTGAAGCCTTACTACACCTTCACGCATACTTGCTCTTTCTCCAATTTCTGTAACATCAGCACATACATACACAAGTAGTGAATTTACAGTGCCTCCAGACATTACTAACAAAATTAGCATCAAGCAGAGGCCTAGGTGCCTCTCCCCCTCACTTCTGGTGACGGCTCATTTAAGAATGTTCTTTTCTTGGAGGTCACAGTAATAAATGATCATCTGCTAAAGACCTGTGGCAGGTAGCATGGAATTTTCTGTCTAAATCCCTATCAAATATCTAACTGTAGTGTAGATGTACTAATTACCAAGAAAACACAGTAGAATCTCACACACACAACTCCCCAAATATACACGTGTATATACAGAACTTGACAGTATAAAGCTTTATCACTAGATTTTACTGAATTCTAAAAAGGTCCAGGCATGTTCCCATAGCAATGCTCTGATGCACCTATCGTGGAAACCACTTCAGACACTTACTGTCCTACCCGTGGCAGGCAGGGATCAAGTCAGTTCAAGCCCCTCGTCTCACCAGCTCTCCCATCGCTGTAGTTACAGACACGGCTGTGGAGCTTCTGCAGCCAACACTGGAAGGACCCACCGTGGGTTATGCATCTTTAGATGGCAGAAAAGGGTACTAAGGAATAAGAGGGATGCTGAAAAGCATGTCAAAAAAGATTCTTCCCACTTACTGTTCTGAAAGAGAAAACAAGAACGACAAGCAACAACCTTGCCTTTTGACTGAAATTTTTTAAAAGGCCAGGTCTGTTTCTTTAAAGAGTGTCAGGGCCACTTGCTTCGTTATACAGAAGCTGGAAAAGACATCAGTCACATTCTCACTTCTCTCCCAGTTTGCAGATTCGTAACTAGAGCAATGGTATCTATAAGGATATAACCATGTCTGGAGGTCCAGAAGGGACTCAAAGCAAAATCTACAGCACGCAGGAGAAACAGGTACCGGAATAAAATACCTAGAAGGCAGGTTTTACACGCTTAGATGACAACTGCTTATTAAGCTTGGATTATCTTGCAATTCCTTAGTCTTCTCCCAGATCACTGACCCCAAAAAAGATTAAGTCATTCAAGTTTGCTACAACTTGTAAGAGATTCAGTATGACAAAGGAGTTTAGCAGCAGCTGGCAGAGCAAAGCACAGCTGTTTATCACAGCACACCAGACCAGAAACAGTTCTTCAAACACACATCAGGGACTACAGAGATAGAGAGTTATCAGGAACACACCTTTCAGACAAAAGTTACTAAATCATGGCAAATAGTGTGTCTGCAAGTGCACTGCAGAAAAACAGACTGCAAATAAGCACCCATTAATGGTACTGAGCTACGCATGCATTTCTTGTGTAACTGCACAATCCCCCGACACACTAGAGATCACAAGACCCTTTCTTTGGTAGCCAAAAGAAACAGCTGTGTGCCACTTTCATTAAGACAATAAAGATCATTTGCTTCCTTATAGGAACTGTTCCTTTGCCATCATTCAAGTCCTGAACAAAGTAAACACATATAAGAAGTGCTACCACTGGTTGAGGTGGTAAAAAGACCCAAATGAGATAAGAAATCTATCTCCCAAATGGTCCCAGAATGGAAAAGAAAGGTCTAAATATCAGACCATTGCATAAACAAGCAACAACTCATTCTCTTTCTGTGCTGACGTTCATGATCTCAGGCCTGAGACTCAGTTGACTGAGTAAAATGAGATTCCCCCTACTGACCTAGGTCGTTCTCTCTTCAAAGAGGTAATGACAAAACCAGAATTGTTTTCAGAGAACTGAAAGCCTGATTTGTATATGCAACAAGCTATTCCATATTGAATCCATGGAGCATTTTACTTGCCTCAACATTACCAAAGGAATTTGTTTCCAGACAGTGCAGCATAATTAGTTCACTCTTCACCAAGACAAGTTTTTTGCCATATTGTGCCTGTTCCCCATATTGAGTTTCCACAGAGAACAGCCTGAACTCCATGTACGTATCAGACTATTAATGCCATGGTCAAAATCAAGAACAGTTTCAATATGCTGTAAGTTTTCACTGCCACTTCCCTCTCAGACAAACTAAACATTGCCACCTACCGACTCTGTCCAAACCTGAACTTGAAACGATTTTTTTTTATTCCCACTCCCAAACACAAGGCCTAAGATGCACAGCAGAGGCTGTAATGAAATAGCATTACAGCCCAGATAAAGAAACCAGAAATTGATTCCTGATGAACTCAACTATTATTGTTACTTGGTTTGTTCCACTGTTGTAGCTACTTTAAGATGTCAAATTTTAGTAATTTTAGTCCAAGTCGTGATCTTGCAACATTAACTATCAAGCACTTATTTTTACAATAAAATGTATTATACATTTTTACATACATAACAGACAGCTGCATGTATTTGAGGACAACCACAGTTCCTTACTGTATGTTCTAGATCTCATAGTCCAGGGTACAGTTTGAATGCTGTGGTCCATGTAACTCAGAAAAAGTAACATCTGTTGGTGCTTTTCCAAGATTTTTCCATACCTATGGCTAGACAATTAAGAAAAAAAGCCTATGATCATTCTTGCATCATCCAGCTCCAGCAGCACCAAAGATATAACTAATAAGTGATTTTAATTATTCTTTTATATAATTACATTGTCAAACAAGGAATACCTATATAGTCACAAAAGTTTGTCACAGTGTATTAACAAGGGTTCTACTTCGCAGCTGCTGCACGTATTCTTTTGCTTGGTCAAAACCAGTCCTTGGTGGCTCTGGAGGAGGAGGAGGACCTTCCACCAACTTCACAAAGTAATGGCACCTGACAATTTTCATGATGCCAAACATGCCTTTGCCATGGTAACGCATCCGCTTCACATAGCGGCCTCTGCCCGTCATTGACTCAGCTGAAAGAAAAGCGGGGAGAGAAGACTATTCAGTCAAGAATAAACCACTACACATCTGCAACTTGCCAGCGTATTTTTCATGACTGCATATGAAAAGTTAATTCTACTTGGAATTCTCTCTACTACATTTAGCAGATTACTGCTATAGAGAAACCCACAAGTTGAATTAACACTCTTCAGTAGCACCAAAAAGGTGAATTCAGAAAGTATGCATGCAAAGATAAATATGTAGTAAAGGACAAATCCAAAGGGAGCTACACTGAGCACTTACTAGATTAATATCACCTTCAGAAGAGCTGTATAATTCCACTGCTTTTCAGTAGTTTGTCTCATGAATTCCTGGAGAAGTCTTACAGACTTCATTTTCCCTCCTTTCTCCCTTTATTGCATTCATCATAGGTATTTTCATTATCTACACATCCAGTCCTGCACTAGCAGATAAACCTTCTTATGGCAGAGGCCTGGAAGGCTCCTGAAAGGCTCTCGAATCTGCTCTACAATCCAGGTTACTTTAAACTCATGAGGTCAGGTTAGTAACAGTTACAGTGTATTTGGAAAAATGGGATTTTTTTTTCCTTTGGGCCTAAAAACACCTACAATTCAACATTTCTCTAACATTTTTCTAGGCAAGAAAGTGCTGTAGTTATTACAAGCTAATTCTGTAATGATCTATAATAAAGTCTTTTTATTAAGAAGCCTGCTGTCAATATTCATTTACTTTTATACTGTTTCTAACAGCAGCTTAGATTCCAAACCTGCAAAGCTAGTAGTACTAGCCACGGACAAAGCCTCCAGTATCTATGTTCACTGGCAGCATTAAAAAGTAATTACAGTTTGCTTCTTGTTGTCTAGTCTTTCACAATCATGTCAAGCATCTTCATCTCTCAGATGAATGCATCTTAAAACACTGCATCTAGCAGATGCCAGCACACCAGTCAGACACTAACTGTAACAAACTGATGGCTGAAGGCTCAATAACCACACTGACTTCAGTTGTGCTGCAAATCGGAAGCACGTAGCTTTCATGCCATAATAGAAATTATCCTCCATTCATTTCTGATTATTTGAAGCAACAAAACCTTATCAAGGATAAAAATTTTTCATAGGGTAGTATGACATATTTCTGCATGATGAAAAAAAAAAATGTACCTATATGTAAATTTGATTTGAATTCCACATTGTGATTTCTTACTGCCATTTCCTGCGCTTCTAACAGAACCTGTAACAAAAGGAAAAGAAATATAAATATTGAGTAGGAATTTAAGCAATGCTATTCTTATCTCTACTTAACATGAGAGAAATTACAAGTCAGTTACAGAAAAAGTATTCTATAGAAGAGATCAAAATTGTTAAAAGACAAACATCTTTTGCATACATATGTTCTTTTCACAGACTGAAAAAGCTTCAGGACAACTTTATTATATATTTTTGGGAGGAAAGGGAGTGAAAAAGATGGTTCCACCAGCATTTGTCAGCCTTCCATCCATGGACCTTTGTCTAATCAGACATCAGACTAGAAACAAATTCCAAGGTGGACAAAATGAACTTAGGCCATTCAATATTTTCAGCTAGTACAGGATACTTCTTTGCCATTATTACACCAGAAATCAATGCTTCGGCCAAGAAAATGAATAATTTGAGACTCCTAACAGCTACAGTGTATGAGAAGCTTTCCTGCCTTGACAGAACTCAGTACTTTCCCTGATAATATCTTTCATCTCTTACAATTTTAAGACCCAAAGCACAGAGATGTAGCAGCCATTAGTGACAAGGATTCTTACCCTGAACTTAATGCCAAGCACTGTTAGAGAGGGCGCCCACATTACAAGTTAAGACAGCCAGCACGAGTGCCCTCTGCATATTCATAAGTCACAAGTTCGAATGTGCTCCCAATGGGCTTAATAAAAACAAAGAAAATCACAGAAATAGAAAATCTCCAAACTTCTGGTGATAGATATTGATTTTTAAGCTTTCCTGAAGTCAGGAATGTTAAATACTACTACATACCTCTTTGATCACCTTTGCTCCCTTTTTGTCATTAAATTCCAACTGAGCCAGAGCCTGATCAATGGACATTCCTTTTATCTGCAAAGAGTTGAAGTTAACTTCTGCAATTGCAAGTATTTCCCTTCTCTTATTCAGAAGACAGTATTTAAATTATCTTGCCATGATAACGAGCAAATCAAAAGACTTCAGTTTCCTTAATTATCTTCAATGTAAAAATCTTACATCCAGAACTTCTGAGCTAAATATTGCATACATCTTGATATTTTTTTTTTTACCCTAAAGAGAAAAACAGGCCATTATTATCCTTCAAAGTTCCCCCTGCCACCTACTACTAGGCAGAAACCAACACAAAACTTCTTCCACAGTGCATAATCTGCATATGATCCTGGGTACACATTTGAGACCATACTAGGATGAAGCAGCTAAACCACACTACAAACAACCGTTCGCCTGCACAGATGCATGCTCTTTCCCAGGACCCCGTTATGAAGATGCTGATTAGACTGTGATTGAACTAGGCTGTTAAGGTAAATACAACAATTAAATTTTGTGTTCTAACAAATACAGTACAAAGTACTTTTTGCTTACCAGTTTTGCCAAATACCACATCTTATCTTTGCTGTATTTTATTTCCCTCCGACAGTGATATATTTCCTAGGTGCAAAAAGAAGTCAGAGGATAAGCAATTTTGCTGTGAAAAGAAGAATGGAACATAAACATCTGCCCACAATCCATTATCTTACTAGGAATAAAATAAGTATGACTCCGTCTACTATACTATGAACATACCAAAACAGTCATACCATTGATATTTGAAACTAAAAGCATTAAAAAAAAATAGTACCTAGCATACAGAAAATATTAATACAATCTCATAAGAGTTTAAACAAAGTCCCTGAAAGTGATAATCACGAGATTTTTCATCATCTTTTCCTTTCCTCCTCCCTGCCTTTTGAAGCAGCCTGACATGCCCATTCAGTCTTAAAAACATTACTCTGCTGTCAAGTCAACTTACTGGGATAGCAACTAAACAATATTACCAGAATGAACTTAATTAGCTCTTCAGAAGTGAAGAGGATTTCAAGTTTGATTGGCATGAAGAACTGTCTCCAAAGGCCCATTTAACATTATTACTGTACCAATGGGGACCACAACTAGCTAGTAAAATTTAACATCAATACAAATTAGAAAGAGATGGCATTCTTTATGAACAAGGAAAAAAATTATTTAATAAGCGAGTTGGTTGGTAACTGCATTTTCACATCCATTGCATTAGTCAGCACAGTACACAGCACATATTTCTAAGTCCTACGGCACAATGTTCACAGAAGCGATAAATGCTCATGGCCCACAAAAGCACATGTCCAAAAAAACCCCTCTATTCTTTTAAGATGCAAATACTTTGCTTTGTTGAGCAGTATGCCTAACAGAGGCCACAAAACATTAATTCCCAATGAAGAACAATCACAAAAATGGAATTCCAAAATATCAGTTATCAAAAATGAATACTGAAGAATTAACCTAAAATTCTCCTATGTTGTGCTGTAGAGAAAGCGGCACCGATTAATCCCTTCAGTTATCAGATACACAACACTTAAGTTTTCATGCACAACTTAATTCAAGAGGCTTGCTTCTGTTCACATTTAACTGTACTTCCCAGTTATACAACGATCGATAAGAGAGAACAGGGAGAAACAGGCATAAACCTGCTGTTATCAAAACCAAATCTGTTATGACTGCATTTTAAAAATTAACCAAGATACTAACGCTGACTTTTCCAAAAGTTGTCTTGAACAGCCAGCAGAAGACCCTGCACCAAGCATACAGGTAACAAAAGGTTTTTAGGTTCTTTACTTCAGTTCGTGGTTTAGTAAAACACGAGTTATTGTGCAACACGGGGAAGAAGCAACCCCATTGTACCGTATATATAAAACGGTTTCCTAAGGAAAAAAACAGCCTCCTGTAATCACATGCCACATCTGACTCACTTGTCCCTCTCCACATAACTTTAGAACTTCTCAGTCCATACTAAACATTTCAAGCAACCGCTATGAGAGAAAACAACCTCTGAAAAGCTTCATTAAGGAGAAGCCGCAGCAAGAGGCAATACATTATGAGACCTCAGAGAATCTATAGTGCTGAGAAATTAAGAAATGAAAAGAGCGTGTGCTCTATTGTACCTACATCAAACAGGCACCACCAGTTCCACTACTCAGGGAAAGTTCTGTGCACAGAACCAACAATACAATCACATTCTTCTCTAGTTATTTACTGTCAGTACAAACAGAACAAGTATATAATGACATGTCCTTGGTAACTTCTACCTCCTTATAGGTCAGAGTATTCTACAAACAGAGGATGGTACCTTTGCAGTTTGCATCACATATTAGGTTGGCAACCAGCTGCAAACAACCTGAAGCTCCAATATAATTTGGAAACAAAAAATGTGCAAAGCGATGTTAACTTTTGCGATATAAATATACCAAATTGACTAAAATCACGACTAAGCTATCAAACTAGTGCTTTTTGGAGTCACCCAGAGACAATGACAATCTGTTCAGAAATTGCTAAACATAATTAGGTAAAGAAATTCAGAGGTGTAGCCTTACAGCTGGTCGGCGAGGTTCTCCAGGCAGCTGTGGAGGGTAAACAATCCTGTTCTTTTTCTCCCACTTCCCAAGTTTCTGCAGAGATGCGCTCGTGTGGATGCATGACAGAGGAAAAAGACTACCAGATGCCAGCCACCTGCAAGACAAGACCACAGTCTTTGCTGCTGAACACAAGAGTTCTTTGTCCCTGCCCAGTTTATCTGAAAAATTGTGAACTTACCTGTTTTGATAAAGAGAACCGACACATTTGACTACTCACAAAACTGTTCAACTCCTCTATAGTTTACATTGAAAGGGCTTTTTAATTGAACAAGAAGCCTCAGGCTTCCTAAAGCAAACCATAAACCATAAGTGACATTGGTACAGCAGGAGATTCCACATTAAGTGTCCTCAGAATGTCACACAGTCACCTCTTTGCTCTAATGTGAGGTTCATTACTCACACAAACGATTTCTCTTTTCCAAGACTAGCCAATACTTTTTAACTTTTACCAACAACATTTTTAGCAGTAAAAATGGCTAGTTTTTCAAGCGACTGAGCATCAAAGTACTAGAAGCTTATAAACATTCTGAAATTTCAAAGATATTCTAAACTACTTTCAAAATGCAATCAACATAAGACAGAAAACAGCAAAAAAACTTTAGTCTTCAGTCAGTTCACTCACCTCAGACTGAGAAAAAACAAGCCACATTTTGCCCCCTAGTGCCTAGATAAAGCAGTACCGGGCAGCCACTTGTAACTACAAGACACAGACGAGTTCAGGACCACATATTGTGAGTTTTACTAAGGCTCGAATGGCTTTATATGGGTAGCCAAACTGTGCAAAGCATTTTTAAAACGACTGGCAAAGAGAACATGTCGATTAGTTTCAAGAGGGCATTGTTCACCTTGAAGTTTTCAAATCCCATCAGTAGGGAGCAGCATAATGTACAAGTTTAAAAGTTACAGTATATTTTTTCAGAAATTTACCAAAATTGGTTTATTTAAAAATTCCACTTGTCAAGACAACAATGCATCATCACTAGACATAATATCATTGATTAATACAGGAAAATATTTGACAAGTGCATGAATATAGTTTTGCAATTAAAAAACTTAAGCAGCAACAAACTAAGTGCTGTCTTCCTGGTATTAGCAGAACTCATTAATTCACTCGACAAACTAAGGAATCTTCCATTCCCTCTATCTTAAGGTAAATTAAACTCATGCAAAGAGCATCTCTATCATAACCTTAGGAGAAGCAAGAGGATACAAGCACATTGGAAGCAAAAGAAAACAGTGACAAGCAACAAACAAGTACATTATATACAGGTAAGTAAGGGGAATGGGAAAGAAAAAAAGCTGAGCACCTTTCTAGAAAGAATCATGCATAAGCATCAAGTGGGAGACATACAGACTAGAAGAACTGAGTAAAACAAATAACTAGCACAGAATTCTGTTCAAGTGCAAGGCAGTAAGCAAAGCACAGACAACATAAGCCTATTTCTTCCTTCAGTGACACAGGTCTCTGCAGTTTACCCCCAGAGACTCTAGCAGAGACCAAAGTGCTGCACTTTGAGAGTCCCTATCAGCCTTTCTTCTGAAGTCAGGGATGCAGTCAGCAGTGACCAGTGCTCCCCCAGCACAACTCTGCCACTCCTCCAAACCCAGGGGAAAGACCAGCAGCTACAGAAAAGCAATGACAGGGGAGAGCACAGAGCGGAGCAACGGATACGTTACTATGACCTGCACCATAAAGTCGGAGGAAATCTGGATGCCCGATAGAAAGGGATCGGGAGACAAAGACAGATAATCTCCAAGTACGTAGAAAGACACTACAGAG
>JMFS01008441.1:0-24221 GCA_000699545.1 Podiceps cristatus | reverse complement strand
CCGCTGGCCGCTGCGTGCCGGCCCTTAGCCCCGCGCTTGGGGATGCCAGGCTGGGCGAGGGATAAACAGCGGCGAATCTGATTTTCCGTGACCGCAGCAGCGCCAGCGTCCAGCCGCGAACCTCGGTGCCTCAGTGAAACGGCTTCGGCGGCCCCCGAGGTGGCGGCGTGTGCTCTGCCATTGCCTCAGCTATATTTGTAAAATGAATTAACTGAGGAGTTCAGTCTTTGAAAATCTTTGTCAAGGATTACATTCACCATTAAGGTTAAGAAAAAAAACAAAAAACAAACCACACAAAACAAAAAACCCAACCAAACAAAAAAACCCCCACTCCAATCTTGTAATTAAGCACGAGAGAATTTGAAGGTTGTTCATAAAAATTTCACTGAGCCGGTTTTTGTTTTTAACCTTGGGCAAAATGGGACGTGTAATAACAGAAGAAAGCTGAGAGGAGTAATACTTCACAATAAGTGGCGGAAAATTCAAAGCTATAGGACTGAAGTTAAAAAATAAAATAAAATACTTTTTTAAAAAATCCTGGATTATTGTAGAAACAAAAATAATTTTACGGGTAAGGAGTCTTAACTGCCATGCTGTCACTGCAAGCAAACCAACGATTATTTTATTAAATAATTGGAGTTTTTATTTTAAAAAAAAGTGCGTGTTTATATATCTATGGGTTGGTTTTTTTTTTTTTTCTGTATTGTTTCCAAGGTTATTTTTGGCCTTTCTTGCGGATGGCTTCAGAGAATGCTCCAAGAATAAAGTAAGAATCTAAGGCTTTTTGGTGTACTTATGTGCTTCCATTATATATAAAAAAAGAACTAGATCAATTATTCAGGGAGGATGAAACTGGAAGTATATTAAGGCCTTTAGTACAAAGAAGGCTCTAAACCGGTACATTTGAATGTTTTAGAACATGTAACATTTATAGAAATACAGAAAATTCTGAACAAGAACTTTTGAACAAAAATATGTGGGAGTAACCTCCGTGGCCATTTTAGGTGTATGAAATTGCATTCTATTACTTTTCAGTAGCTTGTGCTTTTCAGTGATTTGAAGAGAATTCTCAGCAACAAAACTGGAAATTCCCCTTTTCTCTAATGTATGATTCTTTTCCTCAAATGGTCATATATGGCCTTAAAGAAACATTAAAATGTATTTAGGTATATTCATTATCAGTTCTTGTTTAAAACCTGAGTTGCTATTTTATACAAATTTAATACTTGATATCAGCATAGAACTGTTCCAACAAAGTTGCATTTTTGTTGCGTTTTGTCAATTTGATATTTTAATGGACGTCTTGCTCTTTCAATGCTTGTTCATCAGTCAGAAATACAATCTCTGTAATTCTTGGCAAAGCATTTGAAGTTATAATCCCTATAATCCTTGCACAGCAATTTCATGTGTGGTCTATTTTGAGACCGTCCTGGTTATACGTGTAATATATTTCAGTTTTCTAGTCTATGTTCATTTAATGAATGATTTAATTAGCTAATTTAGATGTATCATTATATTTAGTTTAAATTTACACAGCATTCTTCCTATAGTCTTAATAAATAGTATAACTATAGTGAAGTTTATCTTATCATTTGATTACGTTGTTGCACTCGGTGGATGGTTGTATGAGTAACGCTGCTTTGAGAATATTAGGTTTGAAGAGACTGGTGTCTTTTGACTGTCTCTCCTTGCCATCTGTTGCCTGTTTCCAAGTTTAGAGCTTCTCCTTCTGGAAGAACGGTACCCTTTTTGCTTGCAAAATGACTGCCTCAAAATTGTCCCTCTAAAACGAAGGAAGACCTAAGAGTCAAGCTGAACAGGCATTAAGCTGTGAGAACTGTTTATTAACAGTTGTTAAGTCTGTGATTATATAATGGATCAGCTATCAAGCAACCTCAAAGGAACAATATATTTCATGAAAGTTAAGTTTTATTAAAAACATGACTATGATTATATTCTATTTAAAAAATAAAATCACAAACAACACAACCAGAACCTAACACATTGCATTCTTCCCAAAAGTTCACTCTTTTTACCATTAGAGCTGCATGAGAATACATGATGTAAAAGGAATGATGAAAAGAAAGCAACAGGGAGGATGTAGTGTAATGTTATAGAAGATTTCTGATGATTTCTAGTGCAAGATTTCTGAAGATTTTAGTGCATTTAACTCTGTTAGATATCTTCTGTTTAACTGACAAGCGTTAAAGCTATTTTTTCCCCTCTCCGTGGCAGAAAACTGGAGTATCTTTTGTCTTACTTATCCAGGCTTGCTTCAGACCTTAGTCTTTAATAACAACTTATTGGAATCTCTAATCAGGTAAATAGGGAGATGTCTAAAACTACAAGTTTCTACTAAAAGTCTTGGACTCGTGATGGCTGGATGGTGAAAGTGTGATCTAATGGATAAATAGGGTGGTTTTTATTTGCTTTGTTTTTTTCATTGCCAGAAAGAAACCTTGCTCTCTTCTTTTGCCATTTTTTGGTTTTGTTGGGTTTTTTTTGTATCAAATATAGGTGAGACTGGCTTTATTGTAAGGTTAAGCCTTGACATGCCCAAGAGAATTAAGTAATATAATAGATAGTCCTGTTCGAATTAGTGTCACAAAAATCTGTCTTAACGGTTCTATTGTACCAGTTGTTGCTGTGTGAAGTTCTGCCATTTATATGCTTTCAGTGTTAAATTCAATTTCTAATAATATTTTGGGGGCTTAACAGAATTTTCATAAATGTATTTGCAGGAATGAAGTGGAAGTCAAATTATTTCTCTTCAGCCCTACTAAGACAAGATGACATTCCTGTTTATGGTGAATGGAAGTCATGGCAGCGTCTAACATGGGAGGGAAAGACACGAATGGACAATGTGGCGTGACTCGTTCAGATTGCAAATCTTCTGCCTGCTTATGGCAGTACTGGCTATCGTGGTGCTGGTTCACAATTTTTTTCAGCTAGAGGTAAGTGGAGCCTGTTTCTTCTCCAAGAGGGCTTGAGCAACATTATTCCCCTTTGAGTGTAAGATTAGAATTGCGACGGACAGCATTAAATGCTTGAAGTCACAGAAAATTCAGACTGGACGGGATGTCTGGAGGTATTTAATCCAACACCCTCCTCAAAGAGCTAACTTCAAAGTTAGCTGGATTGTGCAATGTATTGTTGAGTTTTGACAGTCTTCAAGGATGTTCAGATTTCACAGCCTGCCTGGGCTGCCAGTTGTGGTGCTGCACCCGTCTCATAGGGAAGCACGTTTCTCTTATGTGCAGGTGGAAGTTGCCTTTTGCCCTTTTAGTGTGTACTTCTGACTCCAGTTCCTCTGTAATTCCCCTTTTGGTAGTGAAAGACTTCAGTTAGATCTCCTCTCAGTCTTCTCCAGACTTTAAAAAAAAAAAAAAAAAAAAGGTCTGGTTCCTTAGTGTCTCCTTTCTGTCATGTATCCACTCCCCTGATCATCTCAGGGCTTCTTAGCTGGTCTCTCCAGTATGATTCTGGTACGGGGTGTCCAAAGACCAGACACAGTGTTCTACCTATGGCTTCACCAAGGTCAAGTTGAGGGGAATTATCACTTTGCTCGATCAGCTGGTTATGCACTTGTTAAGTCATTGTCACAATGCTATGCTCTGGACACACAGTTTGCTGTCCACCAGAATCCCTCAGTCTTTTTCTGCAGAGCTGTTAGCTAGCTGGTTAATCTTCAGCCTGTGCTGATGCAACTTTGCCATTTCCTTTTTCCCTCTGCTGTGTACGACTTGCATATTTCTTTATCTTATCACTTTAATGTAGAGGTGCTTTCAAACTGCATTAATCAGTAACCACAGACTAAACTCAAGACAGATAAAATCCACCGAGGATCCGTTCCAGGGAGCCTTGCAGGCTGACCCTGCCCACTGGCTGCCTGCCTGGCCAGATTGTCCAGTGCGGCGTTTGGTGGGTGAGCCTAATAATGCCTAGTCAGAGTCTAGCGATCTTTTATGCTCGTGTCGTGGTTTAACCCCAGCTGGCAACTAAGCACCACGCAGCCGCTCACTCACCCTGCCCCCTAGAGTGAGATGGGGAGTAAAATGGGGGAGGGAAATAAAACTCATGGGTTTAAATAAAGAGAGTTTAATAGGACAGCAAAGGAAGAGAGAATAATAGCAATAGTAGAATACACAAAACAAGCGATGCACAGTGCAATTGCTCACCACCCACTGACTGATGCCCAGCCCATCTCTGAGCAGCGATCATCCCCCATATGAGCATTATATACTGAGCACGAGGTTATATGGTATGGAACACCCCTCTGGCCAGCCTGGGCCAGCTGTCCCGGCTGTGCCCCCTCCCAGCTTCTCCTGCCCCTCCTCGCTGGCCCAGCACCGGGAACTGAGAAGTCCTTGGCTTGGTACAAGCCCTGCTTAGCACCAACGGAGACACCAGTGTGTTAGCGACTTTATTCTCATGCTAAAGCCAAAACACAGCACTGTACCGGCTACTAGGAAGAAAATTAACTCTATCACAGCTGAAACCAGGACAGGTATCTATACTGATTTGTTTCAGTCAAAGATAAAAGCCAGAAAATGTCTTATAAAGCCAGAAAACGTCTTATAAAGCTTTCACAGAGTATCTGTAACCAAATCCGTTCAGGATCTAGAAGGAAGGCTTATTGTTGATTACTATTGAAAATGTATTTGTAAATGCATCAGACATACTTCTTATCCCCAAATGATCTAACCTAGCTGGCTAAAACTAAGAGCTAAGGCAATTATCAGCTAGCCCCCAGCTAGCCTCTCTGCTTTTACTCTTTAGGATTTTTTACTTTTTTTCAGCCTTCCCTCTTGAATCCTTAAGCTACTAATGACACTCTCTCAACAGTCCTACCCATGCTGGAATTTCCCTTTTCCTTACCTTGTGTTAAAAAACAAACAAACAAACACAAACCAAACCAAACCAAAACCCAACCCCAAAAAAACCCAACAACAACAAAACAAACTCTCCACAAAACATTTGATAGCCAGCTTGTTGTTTAATTTTCTTTTTAGTATGGAGTCATTCCTCCCTTGAGGTCCACAGCTGACCACTGCATTATAGTATCAGAAGAAATGGGGTGTTTATGGTTTTGTTTTTTTGCAAACACAGGAACACAGTTAGAATATTCAGTAATTTTCCGCAAAGTATAAGGTTGTTGCCAAAAAGAGCATCATGCCTTTAGGATACAAGAGAGTTTGTGTGTGTGTACTGATTGTCTTTAGAACAACAGAACCACTTCAGGATTGGTTGTGGGCATTCTTTTATTTAAAAGCACTTAGAAAAGAGAGTGTATGGGGAGAGGGGAAATTTCTTGCGAGGACGAAGGAATTGTGTGTGGAATCAAACAGCCAAAATTGAACAGAACAACTGTGTAAAAAGGTTTTTTATTCTTGCTACTAAATTGCAGGTGCCTACAAAAGACAACTGCATCATTTTATTCAGATTATTGCTGGAACATTTGTCTGTCAGGTGATGGCTTTTTAGGATTGCCTTTGACATTTAGAGTAACTTAGTACTCAGTGCTGTGCGACAGTAAAGACAGTGAAATGATCTCATGCCTGTCTTATACAACAAATAGGGATAAAGTACTTAGAGTGTAAAATTATTGAGGAAGACTGACCTTTCAGGAATTGGTATTTGTTCAGTTTCGAATATTGTCTGCTGCATAAATTAAGACTCTCTATTGGGCAAACTGGAGATTCTTTTCGGTCCATGCCTGTCACCTGGAATCTCCTGTGATGTTTCCCGCTCTGGTGTTAGTGACGTGCACAAGTTTGCAGAAATTGTTCTGAACGCACTTGTCCAAGCTGAGTTACAGCTGGTGGAAGGTACTGGACTTTGAGATGGAGGTCCACCTTCTCAGTAGCAATTGAAATACTTGGCATTTTTTATTAGCCTCCAACTTTATTGCGTTTAACTGAGGACAAGTGTTCATTGCAGGTCTAACCAAGTACCCTGCGACCCTTCTAGAATATCTTTGAGAGCCTGATTGCCTGATTGCGGCTGCAGGTTGTATCTAATTTTTGGTTAGTTGGCAGTGAGAATGCTAAAAGCTGAGTAGTTCAGCTGAAACTTTCATTAGTTCTCCTGAAAATACAGCTTCCTTCTTTCATTTTTATGACATCTCTCAGGCACCGGGAACAGCTTGTGGACTTGTTGACAGGTAATCAGTTCTGTCCTGCCTGTGTCACTTGCAGGCACTCATTAAATCACTTTGTGATCACATTTGGGTTCTGGTTAACTTCAGAATGCAGCAAAGAAATAATAATAATAGTAACAATAATAATAAACAACAAAAAAACACCCCCTAAAAAATCCCCAAACAAACCCAACAAACAAACAAATTAAAAGCTCCCCTTGGGAACTGCATTCAGAGCTAAGACACCTTGAATGGCGTATATATGGAGATAAGCAAAGCAGGTCAAGTGTTATTCAATGGGGAGATAGTATTAAAATCTGAAAGAATCTGTGTCGTAAGAAAATGGAAGAGGGCTCTTGAGGAATCTTGAGAAATGCTCTTTATCTGCCCTGCTTAAAGAAGTTTTATGTTATTCTGTCTGCTAACTAGAGTAGAGAGCCCACAGTTCTGCATGTGGTCAGTGTGACTTCTTAACCTACAGGAGGCAGAGAGATTTGGAAATGCCAGTGAAAGAGGGGTCAGGGAAAGGGCTGGGGCAGACTAAGCTATTAATCTGTCTCAGGGCAAGCCATGTGTATCCATCGGGGTATGAGAGTGCGAGCACTTGTTTGGAGTTGAGCCTGAGAAGCATTTAAGAAAGGAAGATGGTTTGGAAAGCTTTTCTACTCCAGTAAAGGATCTTCGATATTTTTTTTTTTTTTTTTTTTTTTTCCCCTGCTGTGATGCAAAATAGAAATAATTATGAATTACCTCAAATGGCCTTCAGGGAAAATTTGTTAAATCCTGTGTGGAAATGTAAAACAGAAATGAAAGCTTTTGTTGTGATAATACCATTTTGTGTATCTGTAGATACCTGTCAATTTACACTTTATAGTTAAAATGTAAGAATTTACAATTTAAGATTTTACAGTTAACATGGATATCAAACAGAGAAGACCCCGTGTATCCATCCTACATCTTAGTGTGCTCATTGTCCTCTTCTCTTAAGTTGTTTAAAAACAACTTCTTATGTAACAGACTTCAAAAACCTCTGTGTTTCTATTGCTTGTTAGATTTATCTTTCTTCTAAAAAAGTATACTGAATCTCTGTTGTTCAAATGACATTAATATACTGACAAATTCAAATAAAATGTAGCGAGGGGGAAAACTACGTAGTATGTACATGTACTCTAGGTGATATTTCAACAGACTAAGAAAGGTTTATAACAAATAAGGCTTTAATGTAACTGCTGGGAATTCTAGTACATTACTGAGCAGTTAATTATAGAGGAAAAGAACATGAACACTAGGATATTGGTAAGCACAAAGATCTCTTACAAAATTTCAAAAAGTGTTGTTTTAAATTTTAGCAGTCTGTCAAATCTAAACTAGCACATTCTCTGATGCCATGTGAATGGTACATTGCTTAATTTTGATCTTTGCTTGAAAAACAATTTGACATATTTTGTCTATGAAATATGAGTATGGATAACTTCTATATACATCTGATAATTAGGTAGTCATTAACTGCTCATTTTGTGCATATTTGAGGTGTAAGTTTGGATTTGCCAATTAGAAATCTCACAGGTAGTTCTGGAGTCTTTAACTGTGCTATTTTTAAAATTTCCCAGTGGAAACCTGCAATATTGTGTGTGTCATAAAGAAGATGGTATTTCTGCAATCATTTGCATAAAAATACAGTTTTGGACACTGATCTCAAGTCACAGCAGAAGTCCCCTCTCTTAGTCTAACATTGTATTTAACTATTTATTTTTTTAAACGGTTTTGCTTGTGTTTTGTTTGGCTCTAGAAGCAGCTGCATATAGATTTTAAAATATTAAAAATAAAGAAACTTGCTTCCCCACCTTCTTAAGAATTCATTGCCTCTGAAGCATTCCTTTCTTTTCTTCCATTTCTTTTGATCTGTACATTACAGGGAAACCTGCATTTCAGATAATTAGGTAAGGAGCAACGTGTGACCAGATAAATGACCACGGCTGCGACGTGCAGCAGACTTCTCTAGAAGGCATGTGCAGGGGGTGCATCAGCTTCATCTGCAGTGTAATACCTCAAAGAAACCCTATTTCTTTGCATTATATTGGGCAGCTATTACACCTTATTGTGCTCAAAGAGAAAAATGTTGCTACAGTAAGAAAATTAAATATGAGTTACAATTTACTATTTAATCATCTGACCTTTTGTATTTTTTTTTTCCTAATACACTGGTAGCCAAAATACTGGCACAGAAAATATTGAGCCTGATTTATTTAAAAGTCTTTTTGCCAGGGCAGGGTAACCACAGGTTGCCCACCTGTTTCTTTAGAAAGCTCACAGTCAAAGTAATAGATTTGCATCCTCTAGTAAAGTCGCTTCATTTGGTCAGCTTCAAAGCTCTGTAAAGCAAAGCCCAGTTCTTGGGATTGTTTCCTGGCAAAGAATCTGTTATTATCAGTGTTTAATTTAATAGCACAGTTTCAGGTAATCTTTTTTTTCCCCAGCACCTGGATGATGACACAGTTTCAGGATCAAATTGGATAACGGAAAACAATGTCCAGCATTCTCTATCACAGACAACCAAAACTACCGGGAAGCCTTACTGTGGTTACAAGCAGCAGACTTTGTCCAAAAGAGAGCAAGCGGAGCAGGAATCGCTGCTTGCTGCAATACAGTGGCCAAAACCCCCAGATGGCAAAATTGCCTTTGTACAAAGCACTGATCCTGCACATAGTGACTTTGTGATTGTGAAACCCAGCACATACTACAAGGTGGGTGATCTGTTAGAAGTACTTGTTCGTATGAAGGATTTCCAAGGAAAACCCAAGCAGTATGGCGGAGACTACCTACAGGCACGAATTCACTCTCCTCTGCTGAAAGCTGGAGCAACCGGAAGGATTGTAGATTGCCATAATGGCCTTTACAAAGTCTTCTTTACCTTGCTTTGGCCAGGAGAGGTCAAAGTTTCTGTGTCACTTGTCCATCCGAGCGAAGCAGTTCAAGTCCTCCTGCGTTTACGAGAAGAAAGGCCAGACAGGGTCTATTTCAAAAGCTCATTCAAGTCTGGGAGGTATTCAGAAACTACTGAGTGCAATGTTTGCCTCCCCGGAGATCTCCCGGTCTGTAACTTCACAGATCTCTACACGGGTGAGCCGTGGTTCTGCTACAAGCCTCGAAAACTGCCCTGTGCCAGCCGAATCAGCCACGCCAAGGGTGGATATCAAAAAGGTCTTCTGACACAAGAGGAAAGCCTCTTTTTCCAAAGGTATGTATGTTGTTGAATTTATATATACTCGGACAAGGTGGGTGGGTTTTTTGTGTGTGTGTTTGTTTTGGGGTTTTTTGTTTTTTTGTTTTTTAAGATAAACTTTATGTTATTGGTGAAATATGTCAGATTGCCTTAGAGGAGGTGTGTATCTGCAGGAGCAGGTGTTTGATCCGAATTGTTGAATATTCTCTTCTCCCCATTCAGCCCTGCAAGAACACAGTAATCCTAATGAAACCTGGAGTGTAGATCCCTCTCTATGCTTTGAATTCTACCCTGATGCACCTGCTGAATTTAACAAGAGCATGCTGTCTAAATCTAGTGGTGGTTTGGGAACTCTTTTCCTTATTTTTTGTTTCCACACCTACATTTGCAATACCAATAACAATGCTTTGAGGCATAGTTTTGGCCAAGTCTGAATTACCTAAAAAAGGTCCAGGTTTTAGGCTTATTTTTCACAAAATACCTATTGCTTTTGTCCTCAATAAATGTAATGCAATGTGTTCCTCGTTGCTCGGTATGACTCTCAAATCTTAGGAATAATTTTAAGTCAGCCATGAAGAAAACGCCCGATAGAACAAGCTGCTGAGCAATACCGGTGCAAGTGGAAATAATCTGTGTATGCTATATTAAGTGCCAAGCTAAATTAGTTCCACAGTCATCTTTTTCTTCTGCATTCAGCATTTTTTAAAAAAATACATCTCTCCAGTGCATGAGTAGATGTGACAGAACTGCTTCTGTATATACCCTCAGCTGAAATTAGAGAATTTGCTGTGTCAGAACTGTAGTTGTAGGCTGCTGCCTGGCCCTCCAAAAAAGCTGTTGCAGGAAAGTGTTTCAGCTATGCACCCCCCTGAGGTTTAAACTGGGAAGGGTTTTAGAGTAGCAGCTCCAAGCAGTTTAACTAGGAAAGTGTGTGCGCAGGTTTGTAAATGAAGTCCAGAAATCAAAAATAAATGTCAGTGGAACCGGTTTTTTGGCTGTTCCTTAACAAGTTTGTAAGTGGGACTTTTGACTTTCTGTGCCTCAGGCAGTTCACCTGTAAAATATGGCTGATATTGATTGGTGATGTTTCCAAATGGGAGAGGGAATTTTTATTTTGCTTGTTTTGTTTTGGGGTGGTTTGTTTGCTTGTTTTGTTCAGCTCTGAGATCTTTAATTGAAATGGCTTATAGAAATTCCAAATAAGAGCCTCCTTCTCTGGAGATATTCAAAACCTGCCTGGACTCAGCCCTGTGCGACATGCTCTGGGTGACCCTGCTCTAGCAGGGGGGTTGGACTAGATGATCTCCAGAGGTTCCTTCCAACCCATAGCACTCTGTGATTCTGTCATAATTTATTTCTGAAATGGAGAAAAACGTTAGACAGGGATTCTCTTCGAAACAACAACAAAAGACAGAATAAGAGCTTATTGCTAAATCTCTGCATCTGCCACAGCTGTACAGTAGTGACATGTGTCCAGCACAAAATGATCAGAATTCTTTGATTTCCACAAACAAGTACTTCTGAGGTCTCTTGGTGTTCGGGGGGATGAGCTTTGTTTCTGTATTCAGCAAATTGCTGTCCTACTGGAAGACTGTATTGCTGGAGGTCTCTGAAGTTGGTGGGACATTGGCTGGAACTACCGTCTCCCCCAAGGCAGGACACGCCACCGCCAGCCTCCTTGAGCTCGAGCTGCAGGTGGTGCTGGTGCTGGACTGCCGCAAGCTCCCCTGCCTACTGCTCCTGGGGTGTTCCGGGGGCTGAGAGCAGTAACTACCTCAACAGAGAGGTTTACTGCGGTAAGCACCTCCAGAGAGCTGGCAGAGCTGGCAGCAGCTGCTGCCACAGCGAACCCCTTCGCGGGGTTCCTCTCCCGGCAGGGGTACACGTACCACAGGGTGGGAACTTCCCATCTTTGGGGTGACTCCCCCAAAGCTTCTTGTAGACCTCTGGTAGCTTTATCTAGATTTGTGCCAGTAAAAATGTGCACAAGATTCGGGTCCTAGTGCTGTGAAATCTTAAATTCCAATTCAGAATAGTGATAGAGGTCTCGAGGAAATTGATATCGAATTAATTCAGCTATAGGAAGTAGAGTAAACCTAAAGTAGAAAATTCTTAGTGTGAGCTCTATGTACTTATTTGAAGTGGATTAAGAAAAAATGAGATTAATATTACCTTCAATTTTTACAGTAAATTTTACAAATAATACCATTTTTATAATTACTTTTTGTTCAAGTGATGTGAATATCAAAAGGCCAATACTCTCCAGTGGACCTGATTCAGTGATTGTAAAGCCCAAGGCATTTACAGGTAAAGTGAACTTTATAAGATTCTTGTTTGTAATTCATAATTAAATTTCTAAAAAGAACAGCAAGCATGAGGTAATAATTGATTTGTTTGTTTTCATAGCATGGTATAGAAATTAAGTTTCAAAATTTGTATTGTTTGGACGTTACTGTAATATAAGCTCAAGAGTAATAGCAAGATTGTCTAAAATTATGTACATAAATGGGATTTTTAGAAAAAAATAATTTTTAAAAAAAGTTTGTTCTCTTGCCAGAAGTGTCTTTTTTTTTTTTTTTTTCCCCTAGCATTTACTCAGAGATGTAAAATGTCTTACAGTAACTGCTCACCAAACTCTCAAGTTAATCTATCAAAACCAGCTGTCTGGTGTTTCTAAATGTCTGTCTTTGTTAGGAATTTTGTCTAACAGAAGTTGACAATTTGCTTTTAAGCGTTACTACCATTTGTGTTACCACAGGATGCCAGAACCTACAACTGTGGACCAGAACCTGATCATTCTGTGCCCTGTCCAAAACCAGAACAAAGACAGTCCATACTATGTTAACCTTAAAGGTTTTCTCTCACCCATATCCACGTCCATGCTTTTTATGCCTCTAAAAAGCCTGTGTAAAATGTGATACACAGAGAATTACTTCTTAATTGAAAGCTTTTAAAATAGGTTTTGTTTGGGTTTTTTTGGTTTTGTTTTTAAAGTTCCAGGAGACTAAGTCTTAACAGAAAACAGCCTACAGCAGTTCTTGCTTTTAGTTTTGCTGTTCGCTAAAAAAATAGACTGCTGCTATTAGGTCAGCAGCGCTTTCCCTCCTTTCTTTCTCCAGATCCTTTAGGTGACATTTTTTGCTGCTTTTTTTTAATCTTATATATTTCCTTGCAGAAACTGCTGCAATTTTGAAATTTGATTATATCACCCTTCTTTCAGGAGATACAGATGATCAAAGCCTGCCTGCATTGCCTGAGGATTAATGCTGGGTTAGGAAGGGTTGATAGGAGCAGCACAGTATTCCTCAGGGAAATTCCTTCTAAGCAGAACAGCCTCTGAATAAATAGATGTAATACATTAGTATAATGATTGGGGATGTATGGATTTGTTAGGATTGATGGCTCTCTGAAATCCATTGTTTTGCTGTTGGTTTTGCACATACCTTTCTGTTTGAGGCGTCAATGTAGATCAAATTGATTTTTAAAACTTTATTTTTCTGAAATACAAGATTTTATTTCTATTCTTGATTTGTAAGTATTCAGACTGGAGTTTTTACTCTCTTCTGTAAAATCCAAAAGTAATGGCTTTCTGAATTCTGGAGCAAAACGAGTATTTCACTATACACAGATTTTAGGTTTAGTGCGAGGCACCAAAAAGTTGTTCTAGTACCATTTTTATATATATGAGTAGTCTAAGAATCAATTTAAAAGGTAAAAGAATGGAAATGTTTTTACATACAAACTCACATTATGTGTGAATCCACATTATGAATTAATCCTTAATTACATGACCATATGGAGGGGGTTTTTGTTTGTTTTTAGGATTCCCGTTTCATACATGTTAGATGAGTCAACATTATTAGCCAGGGTTTTTTTCTCTTCCTTCGTTGCTCCTGTTGCCTGACTTGAAGAATCATCCAAAGATAACATTTTCTAATGGCTTTTTCTGGGGTACTTGTCGTGGTGGTCTTTGTGTTATACAAACATAATAGTAAGTGTCCCTGTGAGGTCTAAGGAGGTTAACATTTACTAATGCAGGACACAGAGAATATTGTACAGAAACAGTGAGACCAAAAATGCCTTTTAGGAATGGGCATTTAAAGATGCTTACAGTCTGATTTTTTTTTTAGTGTTTAGAGTTTGACTACACCTGTGTTATAATGAAGCATCTACCAGAGGATGTTTCTGGGCCCTGGAACTCCACTGCCTGTACTTTTACATAGAACAGTCCCTGGCATGATTTTGGCCCTGCCAATGTGTGCTTTCCCAAACAGCTGCAAGTTAGGGCAGGCCAGGGACTGTTCTTAACAGGTGATCTCCACACCAAGGTGGGTAAAAGTATTTAAACAGCTGGACCTGGCTGCTCCGGGTCTTGGTGCCAGGGAACAGCTCTGTGCTTGTTCAGTATAGGTATTTGAATACACATGTGGGAAAGGAGGAACCTGTAGCGACCTCACAGAAGTTCAATGTACTAGTATCACACTGGATACTAAGAGAAATATGGCAATGTTTGACTGACATAACCATGAGATTGCAGCTTCTCTTCCTGTAATCTCTGACCCTCACTTGCAACATATCATCCAATTTCTGCTAGTTGAATAGGTGCCCTACAGAACAGAGCTTCCCTGGTGTAGTCTAATTACTCCTCAGGGGGATGCCTGTCCCAGGCAGTGAAAGGAGAGAAGGGGCTAGATACCAGAGAGAAAGTATGAAATCCATGGAGTTAGAGACTCTCATAATTCATACATTCAAAGGGCGCACATAAAATCCTTGGTCATAGTTTTAATTCTGGCATTTCAAGTTTAGGAGTCCTTATGATTCTGACTTCACTCTTCTAGCACGTGTGGTTGGAGCTGGAGTGTCAGTGTGTGTGTTATTCCATAGACGGAGTTGTTTTGGGGGTTTTTGCTTTTTTGTTTTGTTGTTTTTTTTTTTCTCTGCATGGTCCTAGCTTGTGGGGTTGGTGTGCTGTGCTGCTGCACCCTGACGGGGGAATCCTGCGGATCCCAGTGTCCAGCCCAGGCTGGGAGAAGGTGGTGCTCTGCTGATTGTCCTGCCTTTGCTCCTCTGTACCTTTTGCAAGCATCCACAATTGATCACTTCTATCTTAAGTGTGAAAGGTGTCAGATACTTACTATTTTCTTACTTCATCATCAGAGATTTAAACTATAATTGTTCAATCAGCTCTGTCAGCAGATGCAGGTTTTGCTGCAGAAATTGTAGGTGAAATACTTGGGCTTACAGAAGTGTGATGCATATAGCTTTTAAATCTATGCAGTACATGATACTCTTTTGTTTTAAACTAGAGAAGATGTTCATGTGTTGCTGGCTATATGTCCATGAAAGTTATGAAGGCAGGTTTTGTTGTATGTTAACTTAAAAGAATTTTTCTCTTCCAGATTCAAGCAGTAGGGACACTGAAGTTCCCACAGTTTCCCCTTCTGGTTATTATTATGAAGACCAGTGGAGGTCCAGAACACACTGGATCCATCATTTTAATAAGTCAGATGATATAACCAAGTGCTTACAAGGAAAAGTAATCCACTTGTTTGGAGACTCTACAATAAGGCAATGGTTTGAATATCTGACAGCATTTGTTCCAGGTTATTTTTTTTAAATTTTATTTTGTCCTTAAGGGCCTTTGCAAAGCTTTATCTCTCTCATCGCAGACACAGAGTTGATCTTACTGCATGACAATGACAAAACAAAGGAAGAGGAAAGACAAAACATCACCAAAAGTCCTGGCAGAAAGGCAGTTAGTCAAATGTTTGCACAGACATTGGAAACATGTAGCTTTTGGAAATGGAGCCACAAGGTATCTGCAAAGTTGTCCTTGCAAAACATTTCACCAGTGAGGACTGATGCTGTGGCTGTGAGTTAAGGCGGTCACCTGGGGGGCACGGCAGAAGTCACTTAGGGAGCCTGCGTAGTGCCTTGCAGCTTCCCAGTCACACGAGTGACTTTGGAATTAAGTAGCAAATGACTTCCATCACTGTTGATTGGTTTTGGGCCCTTTCTTGTATTTCCCTTATTTTAACTTAAATAACAGAATTTCAGTAGCCAAGTAGATATTCCTCCTTACCTTACCTTTACCCCTAAACCAGTTAGATTACGTTGGAACACAGGCTTTGAGACTCCTTAATGTCTACAGGCTGAAGTTATCTTTAAATTTAATGGAGTCCTAAAGTTGCCAGAAGGGTTCCCCTGGACACTGGATTCATAAGGCATTAATGACTGAAGGAGTCTGTTTGGAAAATTTTCTTTTTTATGAGAGAGAGAAGAAAATAGTTTGGGAAACTTGGAAAAGGTGTTGACAGCCTTGCAAGGTTGAAGTCTTGCAAATTTCAACACCTATAAGCTCTGCTCTGAAACATTCAGATTTCCTTATCTGCTGCTCCTTTTGCCCTGTGGTCTTAGTATCTTGTTGATGGTTTTAATCTCTTATGCCATCTTTCACTAATGCTTGCTCTTGGGTTTTCAGATCTAGTGGAATTTAACCTGGGGAGTCCTAAGAATGTGGGCCCTTTCATGTCTGTGGACCTGAAGCACAGTATCCTACTGAAGTTCCGCTGTCACGGGCCACCCATTCGCTTTTCAACAGTGTTTAGCAGTGAACTGCGCTACATCGCCAACGAACTGAATGGCATAGTGGGCGGGAGAAACTCGGTGATAGCCATAACTATATGGTCTCACTTCAGCACTTTCCCTGTGGAAGTGTATATCCGGAGGCTGAGGAACATTCGGAGATCAATTATTCAACTGCTGGATCGCAGCCCCAAGACTGTAATCATCATCAGAACTGCTAATGTTCAGGAGCTTGGGCCAGAAGTGAGCCTCTTTAACAGTGACTGGTATTCCTTTCAGCTTGATTCTGTCATGAGGAAAATGTTCTCAGGAATTGCTGTGCACTTTGTGGATGCTTGGGAGATGTCTCTGGCTCATTACTTGCCACATAACTTGCACCCAAAAGAAGTCATTGTTAAGAATCAAATAGATGTGTTTTTGTCTTACGTGTGCCCTCTGCAAACTTAGCACGAGTGGGTATCCCTATGTCATCTTTTGTTATAGCCGAAGTAAAGCTGCTCTTCGTTGGAGCTGTCGAATTATGCTGGGTGGTATGGAAGAACTCTGGTTATTGTACTTGCATGTGGGTGGCCTTAACTCTGGGTAGCTGTGAAGGGTGGTAAAGAGGAGTTGACTGTTCAGGCCGTATCTTCCTGCAGGGTTGACTCCTTTCAACCTTATCGTTCATATCTGAGATTATTAGAGAGCACCTTAAATCAAATTGACAGGATTCAATAAGAAATGATGTGGGTTATTAGCTTTACTAGTTGTCTGCACTGTATGCTTAATTTAATCCATATGACACTGGTCCTGTTGCCAGGGTCTTGCTGCTCAGAACTGTGTGTGAAACCTGGGAAAGATTTTGGGAGTGGTCTTTCTCTCAGCGTTCCAGAGTTTGAGGGACATCCCTTCCAGTTGTGTGTTAGAGAAGCATGGTGGCTGTTCTTGTTTCAAAGTCCTAATTAGGAATATGAAGGGAGTGTATCAAAATCACTAATATCAATCAAGGAAGCACAATCAAAATATCTATAGTATTAAGTCATCAAGAATGTGCTGAAGTTTAATAGAGTACACTAGTTAGGCACCCTTGGTGTTTACAGACTGCCAAATAATGCAAACAGCCAGTACTTTAGTTTGGTTTCCTGTACTACTGAATCTCTCCTGAGCTTTGATACACTGTCTACTTGATTTATCTGTGATAGAGAAATGTGTATATTATGACCTCAGTGAAGACCCTGTCTCAGGCAGATTCTGCAAGTTCAAGTTGCAGGCTCACCTACTTGAAGCGTTTACTAATGGAAGTGTTTCCCTTCCCTGTAAGATAAAGCTATTCCTTTATGCTCCTGCAAAGCTGGGCTTCTGATGTACTCTTGTACATCGTTCATACATTATGTCTGTATGGAAAAGCCAAGTGACCTGGACGCACTTGACCATGTTTGGCAAAGGGTAACAGTAACTAGCACACACTAGTGTCAAGGCCACGCAAGGATGACTCTTCTGTTTGGCAGTTTTATCATTTATGCATGACCTTCACTGCTGCCAATACAAAAGGTCAAAACAATTGCACCCAAAAGCCAAACACACACCGGGCTGCCCTCGATTGAGCCTGTCTATAGTTTTAGCTAATAATGCTTTGAAAACAAAGTTTTGATTAAATTCAGACCCTAAATTAAACAGCAGAGATGTGTTCTGTGTTGTCTAATTTCTGGTCCCACTCAGGCCAAAGGCGGTCTTTACCGGTGGCTTTGCTGAGAAATGTGTCAAAACAGTAGTGGAATGATTCTGAGGCAGCTCCTTGTGTTTAAGGAGATTATGGGAGTTGAGTCTTTTGTGAGCAAACTGAGAAGATAAAGATTAATAAGGCAAATTGGTAGGTTGCACTGAGTCGAATAATTGTAATGTCTTCATATTATAAAAGTTTTACTCTTTGCCATGTTTGCTGCTATGTTAGGAAGATTGTGCTCTTATTGGTGGAGCCCCAAGAGAGCTAATGCTACCAGCTCCAGGAACAGTATTTTTTGTTTTGTTTGCTTTAAAGGAGAGCTGAGAACTGTTCCAAAAACAAATGTAAATGCTTTTAGCATGTGAAAGTCATCAGTAGCTTCCATCTATAAACTTAGCAATTTTAAAATGTTTAAAAGTGACCGGAGAAGTCGCATACACTGAAATAGAATCTATTCTTGCTTTTCAAATCAGAATTAAGGAGGTCCAATTTGCCAGTTCCTACTGGCAACTGCCTCACGTAGTATCTGTCTATACATTAGCTTTAGGTAACTATTCCTTACTTTCATATGTTGATGGAAATTTATCCTCTGCTAAGAAAGAGACTACACCAATTCAGGTCTGGGAAGGTAAACCACCACAATGCAAAATGACCTTTCATCTTTTCCAGGTGTGTTTTTTAAAATAGGTAGAGGCTTTCATCCTGAATAACAAATCTATCCAAATAATGTTAATGAAAATAAGACTTCAAACTTTTACTTTGAAGGAAACTGCTTAATTTGTGGGCTAACCATTTGGTTTTCCTCATAAAGCCATGTCATGTGTGAAAGTGTTGTGGCAGCATGTTTCTTCTCTGAAAGTTGTAGTGCTCACCACTGCTCTTCAACAGCAACTTTATGTCGCTGTTAGCTACCTCGAGCAGATAGAGAACAACTTTTTTTTTTTTTTTTTATTTTTTGACAGTTGAGAGAAAGAGAACAGGACTGCTATGAGCAAAGAGGTCTAATCACCTTCTGGTAGAACTTTTACTTTAATTAGGTTATTTTTTTAATAACAGATTAACTTTTAGGTAATGAACTTGAGGGAAATTGCCAGTTGATTTGGAATGAGGAATGAGATTTCATTTCTTTGGGCTCTGGAATAGACAGAGAAGAAAGGAGAAACTGAGGATTTACTCAGCATGTCTTAAGTTCAAGACTGGAGACACTATACTTTTATATGGCATTCAGTTGATTTTTCATTTCTGTTCTCTTCTCATTACCGGTTGCACCAGTTCTATATGTACTCTATATAGAAACACAGAAGCAATAAAATATTTTTAAATCAGTTTCTTTAAACCTTTAAGTTTCTAAATGTATTTTAATGGGGACTTAGGTTAAGAGGTTGGCTATTTTCCAAGTTACTTAATATGAAACAGGACTGTAAAGGAATTTCTCAATTGTCAGGTTCACACATAAAAAATTATTTCACAAGATTATTCAAAGCCCTTTCTTCATTTTCTTTCATTTTTCTTCACTTGAAAGGCAGAAAGTATATTTTTTTTTTGTATTTTCATTCTTGTCCTGAGCCTTTTGATTATTAACCTTTAAATACAGAGATATTTTTTTTTTAATGTCTTTATTCAAAATCCATCTTACTCAAATTCCAGTGAAAAAGACTTTATTTTTATGGTGTTCATCAGAAGGTTTCAGTCAATTATTTATAAAATAAATAAACCCCATTTTACAGATTAGACTGATACATGGTGATTTTCTCCACTTGATATTTTGAAAATCTGGTTTCTCATATATATCATGTTAGGCTGATTTCTTCATTCTGGAAATTTGGTAAAAACATTAATCATTCATGGAAAGGGTAAAAATCAGAAGTTTCCCCTTTTTTCAAGTTTTCAGTTGGTTTTGATTTCACGTGTTATGCAGCACTATTGCTGCTCTGCTTTACGGGATTCAAATGATCATTTTTCATTGTTTTACTCATTAGAGGTAAGCATTTAAATACGGGAACTTTGCTTACTAGAAGGGTCTGTACGACTTTTTATGTGCTACAGGTGACAATTCCAAATATATGTGACAAAAAGGAAGAATTGAAGTTGTTTCCTGGGATGGCGGAGGGTATTGGGGTTTTGCCTTGGTTTTGTTGCAGAAGAGTGGGTTAAAAGATTGTTCTACTTGTGCCAGTTTAAGTAACAGCAAAAAACCTTCAATTACAAATGCATATTTAATTTACAAAGCACTTACTTGTTAAGTCCAGATCACTTCAGGCTTAGTTTCTACACATACATATTTAAACTGTTTGGAAGGCTCTTGTTTATCTGTTGGCAATGACGAAGGACTCTATATCTGTGTGTTAGAAAAAGAACTTGTTATAAAACTTTTTTCTATTATATGTATCTTATTGAAATGCTTAAAACACAGAAGGATCTAATGTCTCTTATTTCCTTCTGTGATCAGAAAAACAATTTAAATAGCTAAAAAGCTCAAAGAATAAAAAGTTCCTAATAAAGAAGGCAAATTTACTTAGGTGGTTTCACCTGACTTGGTCTCAGTTTGTCTTGTTTGCCGTAACCCCACATACTTTATATTTTTATAGTTGTGTAGTAGTTCCCTTAGTTTTACCTATTACGTTTTTATGATGTGCATTGGGTAGAAGTTTCACACTATGGTTTATAGATTAAAATCACTTCAAAAGGTTTTTTCCTGCTGCTATATATTAGGAGGGGAGGGATCTGCGCAAGCAGCACATGAGACCAAGCGCTGAAGCACACTGATGTTTCCTGTGGCCGGTGTATTAGGCCTGACACGTAACAAAAGCCTGTATAATCTGGGCTTCCTTCTTTCAGGGCTTTTGCAACACAACTGGCCAAGGGGAGATCCTTCAGCCGCTTCATTTAAAAAAGCAGCGTGAAGAACAGAGGAGATGTACTGTGGTCATTGCTTCTCTAGCTTATGGGCAGTTTTTACATTAGTAATCGAAGAAAAACAGAGGAAAGACCTGTCCTGTAGGTCAGTCAGTGCATTCAAGGGCCGTAGGGCATCCTACGCTGCCTGGCTGGGCCCCCGCTGCCATGTGAGCCGGAGAGCTGTGGCTGCAGGGTGCAGACCAGGAGCCTCTGGGGTGGCTGGAGGGGCAGGGTGGAGGAGGTGGGGGAGGGTTACAGAGCTGCCTTGGAGTTCCGTCACAGCCAGGATTCACAGCTGGGAAAGAAGTAAGCAGCGTGCGCTGCTGCCCTGTGTGCTGATTTCCTATATATATAGCCAAAAATAGCCTGTTTGGGAAAAAATCCCCGAACTCTACATACGAATTCCGGGAAACTAGAAGAGAGCACGCTGAGGCAGTATTGCCAAGCGTTTGCTCTGCTTTTCGGTTCCCCCTCTCAGCCGACGGTGACTGCTGAAGGAGGCAGGGTAGGGGGCTGCGGCCGGTGGTGTGATCTAGGGTGCTGCTCTTGTGTTCCTCCAAAACAGCCGAGTTCACGCCCCAGCCTGCTCTCGCCAATGCCTCCCCACAGCGAAAAGGCAAAGTACCTTATTCCCAGCATTTTGCTCTGGAAACAGAAAGTGAGGTCTACTGCCTTCGTGCCCCACCTCTGTCAGCCTTCGCTTAGCCGCAAAAGGAGGAGAGAGGCAGCAGAGTGTGGGCTGCTTTTCGGGGCGGTGTGAGGTCAGGCCCCAGGCGTGCTTAGAGGGGAAATGGGAAGGAGGGGGAGGAAAGAGAGGGGAAGTAAAAAGGGTAGGATGGGGTCGAAGGAAGGACTGCGTGCAAAGGTCTTGCTCTGTGATACCAAGGAGAGGAAGAAGGGTGGGGATTTGGTCATGTGGAGGTTTCCAAAGGTCATATCAGTTGTGTGGGGCAGAGTCACTCTTCTGATAATAGCACACTGAAATGCACATACATAAATTTCTCCAATTTCTCTCAAAAAAGGAACAGTTCTTCCCACCCAGGCCCCTCAGCCACCTCTTCCTCTACTCCCTCCTGACAGCAATGTCCTAGCAATCATATGTTAGGTACTGTTCCAAACTTTCTGCTTACAGTTAGTTTGAAGCCAAGTATATTAGGTTTTCACATGTTTGTAGATGTGAGAGATAACTTTTTAAAACAAAACCAAAGTACTTATGACCAGAATAAGCAGGAGTGCACAGGCAGGCTTTCATCGTGTGTCATGGGCTCTTCAGAGCCTGGGGTGACTCAGAGGGGGCACGTAACTCGCCTGCGACGGCACAGGTGCTTGGCAGGGAAGGGGCTCGAGCCTCACACAGCCAGACAGAGGGTCTCGGGGCTGCCAAAGAGCCGAGACCACATGGTTTCTCATCTCCTTGGAATGGGGCTTCTTGTGTTCATCCCATGGTTTAGCGCTGAATCCCCAATTAGCAAGGCATCATGTAACTTCTAACATTAGTTGTCCTATTTACAATGCAAGACCAATGTATTTGAAATCAGGGAAATGTTTTATCTCCCTAAACCTTTGAGTC
Organism: Podiceps cristatus; assembly: GCA_000699545.1. Lineage (NCBI taxonomy): Eukaryota > Metazoa > Chordata > Aves > Podicipediformes > Podicipedidae > Podiceps > Podiceps cristatus. The sequence goes on along the minus strand of JMFS01008441.1, from coordinate 2,104 downwards.
TTTCCTGAAAGGTTAATTCGCTGCGGTGCTTGCCACCCAGATCTGAGCTCTCACCAAAGGTGACCTAGCTCATATCTGGGCAGTGACTCTCTAAAATCCGGTCCAAATTACCGTGTCTTCCTCCACCGTTGGTGTTGCTAGCCTCTCGTGGGCACGTTCAGTAGCCTTTTGTGAGTTATTTGGTATAAGCCCCAGATGCAGAGTGAGCACATCACTAAACCCAAGTGAAAGTACAACGTGCCCTCCCCCACATCCTGAGTGTGTCAGCTGGCGTGGGCTTAATAGGCTAGTGAATCCTTAACGCGTGTGGCCAGAAGAGGGCTTTGAGGCACAGAAAAAGAGCCAGGGATGACTCTCAAATGAAAATCATAAGCCACAATGTAATAGTCTTGGTAGTGGTTTGTTTTCTAACTCCTGGGTAGTTGAGTGTTGAAAACAAACGGCACAAACACCACACTCTTTTACTTGCAGTTCATTTTAGAGTGAAATTTGGTTGATGTCGTAGACTTTGATAACTCTTAGGTTGGCTTAAGACTGTCCCTCAGAGGATGAATTTTTTGTCCTAAATATTCTTTTAGATATTTTTTTTTCCCTAAGTCACAAAAGGATCCAGAGGAGTAAACTTTACTGGGATAGAGCAGTCCATCTCAAGTCAGTTCTTCCTGCAGTGCGGAAAATTTAGCAGGCTCTGTGGTCTGACAGCAAGACAGTGCTATGACAGTCAGTGATCCCTAGTTCAGCCATCCATTAAATATTTCGTCCTTCCCCTCCACTTGTTATTCTTTCCCTTCCCTGGCCAGCTCTGAAACCAGACAAGTGCTTTTCACCTGGCACCCTCATGCTTGGGCCCTCTGTAAGAACCTCTTTTTTTTTTGGTTCAGCTTATTTTTTGGTTCAGGGACTCTCCTGTTTCACTCTAAATCTCTGCTGCAGGTTGTTTGCAATGATGGGGACTAATTATACAAGCATTGATGCTCTGCCACAGCATGGCAGCTCTTTCTGAGGGATCTCACAAAAGTGCTTCCAGGTGGGACATGCCCGTTGGAGCTCAGCGGGTGAGAGGCACGGCAAAAGTGCTTGCAGTGAAAGAACCACGACAAAATCATGTGGGTTTTTTTGTTTGTTTTTGGTTTGTTTGTTTGTTTTTTTTCCCCTTGCCATCCTGCCCTCAGTTCTTTCCACTGCTTCCTACCCTGTGGTTTTCCCTGGGCAGGGTGAATCACGCTTTCCGGTCCCGCCTGCCCTCTTTCTCTGCCTGAATCAGCTTCTCTCAGGGAACTGGCACTGCTGCTGGCAAGGCAGCTATTTCTGTCTTTGGTTGTTTCCTCCTTCTAATGGTTTCTTCTCTTTCTGCTCCACCTTTATTTTTGCCCTGTTTATTTGTATTATTATTATTTGCTTCTGCTGTGTCTCGGTTTTGCCTTTGCTTTGATAAGTAAAAATAGAGGTGGGGGTGGAAGTTACTTTATGGAAAGACAATACTCTCTTAAAAATCCAATGAAAAAAATTCAAGTAACAGTATCAAGCAGATATTACAGTTATTTTACGTTGTTGTAAAATGTGTCTAATATATGTGTATCTTCCAATCCCAACAATTTCACATCTGCTGTTTGAAACATAAGTTCTCTAAGTCAACAAATTTCTTCCTGTTGTCCCCATTCTTCTGTGCAACAAATACTGCTACAAGTAGACATATTTTGATTTCTTACTGAAGTCATGACTTTTCATCCTGCCCTGCCACACATCAGCTGTTTGGCCGTGGCGATGTTACTCCGCTCTTCTGTGCCTCGGTTTCTTTCTTGTCATATTTGGATTTTCCTTTTCTTTGCAGCAGGGATTGCCTGTTTGGGCAGGTGAGGGGCACCCAGGAGGGGGCTGACCTCTGGTGCATTTATAGCTGATAACAAGCATCCTCCACGGCTTTAGGAGACGGAGCACTGAGCTGCCCTGATTCAAGAGGCAGTGATACCTGGGGAGAAAGGGGTGGAGAAGCTGGATGAGCTGAGCGGGGCTCCAGGTGCTTCTCCTACCGCCCATGAAGTTGGGCCATCCGTGCCCCTGTGGGGCTGCAGCCTCCCCTCTGCGAAGGGAGAGCTTGGTGCCT
>JMFS01008440.1:0-22204 GCA_000699545.1 Podiceps cristatus | reverse complement strand
AGCTCTGTCCTGGCTGAAACCAGGACACTTGCAAATGTTTTCACTTCCTAGATGTTGCTAGTGTCCTGCTAATTGGCTTTCTCCTTTTTATACTATTTCCTTTTGTAAACTACTATGGTTCCTTCTGGCTTTTTCCTTATTGAATTAATATTAAATTGAAGTACATTGTTATCACTATTAGAATGGATTTTCTATAGAATCAAATGCAAAATTTCATCATTTTCTGTGAGCCCCCATTGCTTCAGAAAACCACTGTTTATGGTATCCAAAGATACTGTCTATGCATTAAGCCTGGGGACTCTCAGTCTGTGGATCTATACATGACAGTTCTAATTTAATGGATTGTTACTTTATTTTGACTCATCGGTTCTGTATCAAACCACTGTGGCTTTCAAATGCATTATTCGCTCTCCCTTCCCTCTCCCTCTCCCTCTCCCTCTCCCTCTCCCTTCCTCAAGCCCAAATCTTACAAATCAGGATGGGTTGTTTCTTTCTAATGAGGCTTCATCGAGAGCAAAGACTAATTATGCTTTCAAAGAAGCTTGAACGTTTGCGTTGTCTCCAGTATGCATGTATATTGGAGAATAGAATTTGGTTCACAGAACCATACCACTGATGAATAAGGAGAAGGCAGAGAGGGGGATGTGGAGTTCAAGGTTGTTAATAAATGAGCTGATAATGTTAGAGCAAAGGTTTTGAAACAGCAGATAGGCTGTTGTGTAGACTGTAAAATGCTGAAGATCGTAATGTCAGAAATACAGCTTCTCTCCAGGAGACTAAAAATCCATGACACACATTTTGCCAAGAATCCCCCTTTCAGCTTGTCTTCAGGGAACTGTGGCCATTGACACAGGAAAAACGCCTTATTTCATGATGACATGAATACACTAGAGGGTTCAACTAATTCTGATTTTTTTCTTTTTTTTTTTTTCATCTTCTGTCATCTTTAATTTTGTCTCTGCACATAGTTGGAGAAGCAGATTCAAGACATTCAGCAGCTTTGCAGTGAAGTGGAAAAAAATTTACTATCCACATTAGCTACTCCATATGGATAGCTAATTGATTTTTACAGTGTGCAAAATTTTAGTAAGTATAAGCCAACAGACTGAATGCTTTATGATACTGTAAAATCGTTTAGAAGTTAACATGTTAAAAAACTAAACAGCAATATGCATAGCATTGGTTATCTGACATATCTAGGAAAAAGTAAATATTACAAAAGCCCCTCAGTCCATCAGTAAATATGTTTTTTTGAGAAGGAACACCTGAACGGCAGTGGTACTGTAGTTGAATGAATGTCAAAAGAACATGGAAAGTTTGCAGTTGCTTGGAAGGTTTTTCTTGTGTCAAAGTGGGGGTGTTAAATTTTCAGATGGGAAATGTTTTAAAAAAATAAGTACCTGAGTTTTCATTCAAGTTCAGTCTGATCAAGCAAAAATCTTTGCTGAATATCCAGAAATGCCCGTGTAATTTATTTTTGTGATTCCTTTGTTTCCTATCCAATGGGATCTATATAAAAACCCCCTAGCATGCAAAAACCTGTCCTTGCACTATCTATAACCCACTTAATCACAAATGATCCAATAAATGACAAAGATACCCAGAGGGGAATTTAGGTATGGTTTGAAAAACCTAAATCCACACTTGTTTTCCAGACTCTCCCTTCCATATATGATGTAACTTGCGGAGCACTTGAGATCTTTGCTGCAACAGATCATTAGACCAGTGTGAAAACCTTTGCTGTTCCTTCTGCCATGACAGGTCTCCTGGGTCCGGGTAGCGATGGGTCTGTCGATCTTTCTGGCTCTGGGTCCCTCTTGCCTGCTCTGCAGGTGTATTGTCAGTGTCAGATACACCTCCAAGGCTGGAGGAGAGCTGCTTTATAATCAGCCCTTTTTGGGACAATCTGGAAATAAAAGAAATGTGGTACAGCAATGGCGTTTCTGGAGTCCACTCACTGGATTGATGAAGGGTGTGCGAATGGTGGTATGACAAAAAGAGAATATTCTTCTTAGCTAGATCTTTTCCTTGTGTTTGTTCCAACTTCACGATGAGAAGCAAAGTCCCTGTTACCGCCGCTCCCCTGTTTCATTTATGTTCCTTTGGAGGAGATCCTGATTCTGAATTAGAACGCAGGGGAGTTTTTAAACAGTCCTGGTGATCTCCGAGTTAAAAACCAGAAACCGGAGTTCTCGAAGCATGTGCTCTCCTCTGACTGAATATCTGGGATGCCACACACTAGAGTGGAAGAGGCAGAAAAAATACTGCTCCTTCCCTGCTTTTCTGCTTTCTGCAGTTGTCATTCATCTCAAAACTGGTATGCTTGCTCCCATGGAGAATTTTATTGTGAGAAAATGGGTATTTTGCCACATAAGTATTTCCTGTTACTTATCTGTTACTTCGGTAAACAGATAAAAGCAATGTTAAAGTCATTATCAATTGTATAAACAGATAAAACCAGTGTTCAAATGCATTATCAATCATGTACTTCCGTAGATTTTTCAAATATTAGTATTTTAAATATTTGGCTGTTTGAGATTATAATGCTACAAGTGTGGTTCACTGGATTCTCATTCTTAATTCCAAGATTTGAACCACATACGAGGATAACATAATTCAAAGTTCCATGGGTGGAACCAGAAGACATGAAGACAGACCAATGTTTTCAGGAATAGTCATCTTACAGTCAAGTTTGACTATTATCTACAATGGCACCATTATTTATGGCAACACTATTACTTTTTAAATTCCTATCCCCAGTTTTCAAAACCACTGATTCTACTTGTGCTTAATTGGCTTCTTTGCCTAATGCTTTCATCTTTTTCTTAATCTTATCTCCATTTTCTGCTTCTTTTGGGTATTTTGACATGTGAAGACTATTTATCCCTACCCTATTAGGAAAAATGGCTTGAATGACAGAAAAATGGCATTTTATTTCCAGAAATTATTGTTTCTTTTTTTTTTTTTTTTTTTTTTCTTTTTCTGAGTGGGTAGTTTTAAAATGTTGGCTGCCCATTGTTTTGACCACAATAACTGTCTAAGCTCCCTAAACAGATGTCTGATAATTGCACAGCAATGCCAAGACTCAGACAAGTGCTTTTGGCATGATTATACTCAGATACTCACTCTAACGGGACAAAACGAACCTGTTTTATGTCTTGGCACAGGCTATGAGACTCACTGTCAATTTATAACTGACATTATAAAAAAATCCATGAAAAATAGTAAATTTAGAAGTAGCTTGCTTGGAAAGGGAGGTGAAATCTGAATTTTTCTTGAGCCACTTACGCAGGTGCAGCAGTACCACCCAGAGGCCACTGCTGTGCTGGGCACTGCGCTGCACAGGAGTTAGTCCCTGTCCGAAGGGCTCAGAGAATAAAAAGGCAAAGATACTAAGGCTTAGAAGAGATCATCATATGAAGACATTCCTAGTACTCAGGTGAAATCCCCCAAACTTCAACTCCCTCACCGTCCTGCTCCAGCCAAACCTGAGTGCAGACAACTCCTCTGATGTTGCTAGAAAGGAACATGGCATTCAGAGAGATAAACAAAGAATCATTCGGACTACTTTAGTTATGGATTAGACCACTCAGATGAGATGGAGAAATACTAGGATCTGGTCTTTGCTCCCAGAACTGTTTTGTATCTTCTATAGTCATTCCCAAGGGGTCAGTAGGCACAGACAGCGAATGTGCAGGTAGTGCAGCGATACTGTGGTCCTCGGGCCATAAGGATCTACCCTGCACAGGTCAGGGAACATGGCAAAAACATTAATGGGGACATCTGTTTTCTTCCACACACCAGAGCCTGTTCCACTGTGTTACACAACTTGGTTAAAACATAGGTCCGTTGGAGGAGGAATTGAACTTGGCCTTCCCACTTTCTGGGCCAGTGATCAGTTCAGAGAGGAGAACACCACCTCCGTGATTTCAAAAGGTGTTAGGTATCAGATTTTTGAGGGGGTCTGATCTTAGCAGTGTGTGACAAACATGTTTTGAGAGTATCTGCAGGTTCTTCTTCCTGGAAAGCAAGGAATGTTTCTAAGTCCCAGCTTTACTGATGCAGGAGATTAGAGCTTGGTTGCTCAGAGCGGGCAAAGCGCAAGGCAGGACAGTAGGCCTTTGAAGTCAGAGAAGGAAATATGACTTCAAGACATGAGTGATTCTGCATCCGTTAATCAGCTAAACAGAGCTATTTTGGTCAACAACTTCAGACTTCAGCACATCAAACCTACATAAGTATTAAATGTGTCTGTCCTTTGTCTTCATGGAATGAAGGGTGTCTCTGCTGTTATGCCACTGTGAAGAAAAACAAGGTGGTTTGGTGCAGCAGAAGGGAGAGAAGGAGGCTATATTTCTCCTTTGTAGTCTGATACCAACTCGACTGGAAGCTAAAACCACCTCCTGGTGTAACAGAGTAGCTACAGCGAGCAACATGCAAGTATGATCAGAAATTAAAACCAACCAGGAAAGTGGGTACTTTTCATTATAAACAACAGGATTATGTTAAAATACCAAAGAAGGCAAGAGAGGTAGCAGAGTTCTGACCTATATACATTCAAAGTAAACTGAACACGCGAAACTATCCCAACGCGACAAGCATCTCCATACCAAGGAGGAAGGAATAGAGTTGACCTACTGAATAAAAGCAAGGCCCCTCTGGTGTTGACCAGTTCTTTATAAGCCTAGCTAAGGAGGCTTTACGAAGTAATGGAGAGCACGTCCTGTCAAACTTACAGAGATGCTTATTACAAGAGGAAGAGGATGAGAGGACAGCGTTACAGATGTTTGTTGCCGTGCATTGAGCACTGCTAGGGAGGGGATGCTCAGGCTGAGCGTTCTGTAAGAACCTACGCAGGATACCACAGAATATATTGATACCTCAAAACAGTTCTTGTGACATTCCTTGTTCTTTTAAATATCAGTAGCTTTAAAGCCATCTACATATTTAAATGCATCAATATGTATTATATGCATTATTTCATTCCTTTCCTCCTTTTGCTTGATTCTCCCTCCTGTAGAGCTATGCCCCAGCTTTGTAAAATAAAGTATCCATTACACACTGAGAAAATGGGCCTGATGAATCACAAAACCCCACGTAATTTAGTACATCATCTCTCAATACAGCTTTTCAGTCTAATTTAATACATTATTGAAGATAATGTGTTCATTAAAACAGCTGCCAGCAAATCGTTCATTTGGATTGTTTCATGGAAGCACTAGTCAAAGAGAAATAAAACACCACATGCTAATGATATGCAAAAAGGACAAAAAACAATTAAGTTTTGATATATTGGTATTGAGATGTTAATATGATTTTTTTAATGAGTACTGCCATCCAGGCTTTTATATGGTAAATATCAAGCATCACAAAACTGTTGTTTCTTTTCAGCAAACTTACAACATATAATAAAAAATAACAAAAAACCACATGACAAAATTACCAGGACTGTTCAGCAAGGATGAATTAATGAGCACAGAATTATTATTTATTGTTTCTTATTGCTAGTTTTTTGTCAGTGAGCATTTAAGAGGCAGATATTTGGATCCAGAGTTTGCTCCTGGTCTGTGGTGGAGTGAACTAAAATGTCGCATCCCCTCAAACACTAGGAAGTCCTGGATTCTAATGCGCTGGCTCAAATGAATATCTAACATCTTCCACTGGAACTGAGCCTTAGCAATAACTGTTGGCCTCTGAAGAGGACCAAATTTGTGACCCCAACATTAAAACTTCGCCACTACTTTTCTCCACCTGCTGTGCAAGTCTCATTGTTTTCTGGTGAAGCACAGGGTAATATTGAGTTTAGCTAGAATATGTTACCAGCAATAGACGCACATCAGAAAAACATATTTACAGTAACAGGTTTATTAAAGCTACTGCCATTAATTCATAAGAAATTTTCATTAAAAAAAAGGAAAAACTATCTACTGTTTCATGGCTCCTTTGCATATCAGTCCGAACATCCTTTAAACCAGGCAGGACAGGTTACATCATTATTCAGCTGCGGGTCCGATGGTTTGAATTACACAGACATCCATATCTCCTGTCTCCCTGCTGAATGTGCAGATGAAGAGCGAAAGTTTGACTGGGACAGCCATGAAACAGTCTAATATTTATCTATGGCTTTGGCACTTTTCACCCATCTAAGCTCTTGCTCAGGTCCAGCAGCCTCCGAGCACTCTAACTACGTCATGGTCATATCCAAGAAGTCCTTTTCAGAGGAGACGTAAGGCAGAACAATCAGTTCTAAGTAACCATGATCTACAACATCTCGTGGCACAACTAATAGTCAACACCTTTGTTTGTCCAGCAAACCACTGAACTGTTTATTACTTTAGGCAAATAACAGCAGGTAACTATTGAGTGTCGTGAAAACATATTACAAAGCATAAAGTCTTCTTTCAGTTTCTATACTTTAATACACATACACTGTCCAAAAGGAAAACAACAACAACAAAAAATGTCTTCACTGTAGTTTCAAAGGAAGGAGTTTATCTGGCCTAATGTAGATGTCTAGAAATCTGAACTATTCACTCTGGGTTCCTTTGTAAACCATGGAAAATAAGATGTACATTCAGAGCATGGTTAACATCACAGTAAAATAGATGTTTGCAATCTCACCAATTGAATCACTTCCTAAAAACGTCTCCTTCTCTACATGAGCATAAAGACAGAATAGGTGAAGTAACTGAAAAGTAGATGGCTACACTGTAGATGTTTAAATTTAGGTGAGATGAAACCGTCCAAGGTGTTTGAACCATCCAAATCAGCTTAATAAAGTAGGAAAGATAAATACAACAACATAATGTCATGCAAAGTATGTATTTCATGATTTCATGGCAACTATTAAGTGTGAACTTCTTAAAAAAAAAGGTAAAACAATAGTTAGCAGAAATATAAACACGGAGTGAGGTACTTCTAATGAAAACTCTCTAACAATTTTTGTCTAGAATCCTAATCTTAAAGTTATCATTTCAGTTCCTTGAGAAGAATCTTCCTCTGGAGATCAGTGTCTCTCCTCAAAGATACAGAGTGAACCCACCTCACTCTATATGAAAACAGTACTTTGAATAACTGACTTTTAAATTACTAATCTTTGATGAGATTAATCCCATTTATGCTATATAAAGATAACAGTTCTTTATATCTGAGGAGATGTGTTTTCAGTAAAGTGAATATAGCCTCTTCAAAACATATGTGTAGGTATTTCCTGCTGTACAGAACATTTCAATAAATTATTGTTAGCTTTACATACAGTTTAGCAGTTTCACAGATCTGATGAATGTACTGAACAATATCCTGTTTTGCTTCCTGGAATGTCTGTTTGAAAAGGCATTTAAATTCTCATGAAATTAATTCATTTGGGAACCACGCAGTAGGACTGCATTTAGAGTATTTGTTCCTAGTGATAAAAAATAATAATTTTCCATAGTGGTTTGAATTAACAGGCCAATACACTTAACTAAACACTAGTGGAACTTCTTTATCGTGCTTTCTGTATGTCAAAATTAGTAGATCCATTTTTCTGCAAGAGAGAAAAGATTGATCAGAAATTCCAAGTAAATCAGTGTTCTGCAAATGTCACACAAGGAAACTTTAGATCAATTTATTTTTTTAGAAAAGCTACTGAGGTCTGACCGTCCCATCTTGTCATTTGCTGAAATAAGATACGTCAATTTATAATGTTTAATATAGAGATCCTTGGTATGTCTTTCTACAGTTTTATAACTGTCACAATGCCTTATTAATTTTATAATCTGATCAATTGTAATATTCAGTCTTCCCATCAAATTTTGCATACTAACACAAAGTATTTTAACAAAACAAATTGATTAATATAATTTTAGATAACATCATCTTATCTCAGAACTACTTCTTATCTCAGAAGAAGTATATAGGTGAACACCAGGTTATCAGAACATTTCATTTAGGTTTCCGTTTGTTTTTATCTGATACAGAGGTACTGATTTTTAGTATTATGAATTAATAATTGCCTTGAATGGAGAAAATTTAAAATCTAGCAACTTCTAGAAAAATTAGTAGGACAAAAGCTTCATTCTGCACTACATTGCACATTTGTTTACTCACTATGCTCCTCATAGAGATAAGAATGGTACTCACAGTATAATATTTTCATTATGATTTAATAGATTTTGCATCTTTATTGGTCAGAATGACAACATCAGGTGAAAATACCTCGGAACCCTGGCCTGTTCATTTCAATAAAACAATCTGATTCTCAGATGGCCTTGGAATTTATTTTTGTGACTTTCAGGGCAAGATGCTGTTGCCTCACTAGATGTCTCCATTGACTGCACAGGTGGGACTCTAGAGATTACAGTGAGACCTTAAGAGATCTCCCTCACAGGTACAGAATAATTATTGTGCCTAGAGCCTGGGGTTGGATATCATCCTAAGCAACCCAGTTGTACTGAATGAAGTACTTTGAGAAAGGTTTAAGTACACAGATACGAGAAAAAACAATAGCTGTGATGTAATATATTGACGTTATTTGAATGAAGTTTTCTACATTATTTTTCTTTCTTATATTCAGTATAATACATTTGAATCTTACCTTTAACTTTGGAATAGCAAGGCTCACAATGCACAGTTTGTCTGTAAATCCAAATGCTGTCTCCTGCTTTCAGATCTTCCAGTGGTCTTTTACATACTTCACACTTCAATGCACAAATAAAAGAAACACAAAAAATTAAAATGAAACTCTTCTCTAATATTTATTCCCAGTATGCTGTCTGTTAGGGGTAAGCAACCCCAGACCAGAAGAGGGGTTATGAATACTGCAATAGCATCAAAGCTGAACTCTGAAATAGTTTTCATGAAAAGTGAATTAGACATCTGAATATCTAACCTTTAGACATCTAAAAACAGCTAAGTCTCAACTGGTTCCCTAGGTTCTTGTTATACTCACCAACCCCTTCCTTCCCCCAGACATTTCCAAAGGGTAATTTCTCTGTCTTACCTTAGAAATTTATTCTAAAATAAGATGAATCACCCGTTTGAGATCCTTTTGTTTCTTCATTGAGTAAAGAAAGCATGATCAGACTTAATCATCCAGAGCAGATCTTAAAGAATCTAAACCTGCTTATTTCAAAATATTTTATCATACTTTATCTTAACCATTAAAACCTGGGTACTGCTTTCACAAATTTCCCAAAAAGCTAACTTTTGAGACAGAGCAGCATTGCCCATGTTTCACATATGAAAATGCACAGATACGCACAGATGCTGATTTCCCAAGATCACAAGTAAATCCTACAGTGGATCAAGGAGAAAAGTAATTTGAACTATAAACCAGAATCTTGACACCCAAATCATCCTTTTTTGTTTGTTTATTTTGGTTTTGTTTTTTTTTTTAACCTAATAAAAGAATGGTTAATTCTGTTTTCTTTGGATATTTTATCCTCTGATAAGTGAAAATGAGCATTACTTTAGCAGTGAAATTCAGTAACCAAATTGCCAGCCATCCCAGAAGGGCTGTAAGCCTTACCGTAATTTTCATGATGGCAGTCTGTTCAGTTCAGTTTGGACTGCAAATGTTTATTAAAATAAAAAATTAACAGTCTTACCCAGAACATCCCTTTGCAGCTAAAATAATAAAGAAATTGTCTGATATCAACACCATGGATTTAAAGGCAGTGCGAATGATTAGATCCAGGATCCAGACACTATGCAATTGCTTTATGTTATACTTGCTCACTAGGGCTAGTATGAAATTGAAAGTGAGCACTCATTATTGATTATTATGCTCATGTTAGAGCACTGGAGGGTTGTGGGGTTTTGTTTGTTTGTTTGGTTTGTTTTGTTTTTCCAGTTTTACAGAGCTATGTTTTTTCTATAATACATAAACTGTTAGTATTAAGGTATTATTAAGTCTGCTCTCTTCACTCATTTTGTGTTTCCTTCTATAAGCCAGTAAAAGGATGGGCATGTTTTCAAAGCTTAGGTCACCAAGATTAGCTAGCATTTTTATAGAGAGAAAAAAACGTGCAATTTGGATTATTTACTCACTGAACTTCTGGTATATACCTTTATGAGGAAACAAAGACCTTATACTGCTCTCAGCTACATGCAAATCTCTAATGGATACAGGGTGTTTGTAAGGAGCTAAATGAATATTAATGATGAGAAGTTGCACTGCTTAGCTAAATATATAACTACAAGCATGAACCACAGACTTGCATTAGTTGTTTAATTTTTTCCCAATGCTTTCATAATTGTGTAGTTACACAAAACTTAAGCTGAATTTTGCTGGCCAGGCACGTCCCCACTTGGGAATAGGTAACAAAAAGAATATAATTTTTAAAACAAGTTTAAATATTTAATAGCTAATTCAGCCAATACCAACATTTTAACACTCCTAACTGCATAAAAAGCTCATTCCTCTTTATGCAGGTTGATCCATCTATAAAAGAATGGAAGCAAATCAGAGCTTGTATTTACTTGCCATAATAGGTTTGAGGCAGCATTACATTGTGTTTTTCATGGAAGAAATTGCATTTCTAGTGCTCACAGAGCTCACAAAGTCCATATCAGACAAAAAGCATATGTAACTTCATACATGTTAAGTACACCCTTACCGCTGTATTCTGGTTTGGGTTACTTTTCATGCAATAACTAGATAAAAGAACTGCTGTCAGAAGCAGAACTAAAAGCTATGCAAGACCAGGCAGAAAAATGAGCTGTGCTAATGTGGTGATTTTGCCGAGTATTGTTTGTTAGAACAACAAACTCTGCGTGGAGATGCAAGCAGAATTAAGACAAATGAGGCAGAAAGAAAACAGACTACAGGGCTGAGCACTTGTAGGCATACCCTGAGAAAAGTTTAAGAGTGAATTTTAAGCTGAGGTTTAGGCTTTGGAATGACAAGGAAAAAAATTTGCCTGTGCTTTCATTCTTAGTAGAAAGAGGAAAAAGACTCTGGAGCCCTCAGCACAAGAAGGACATGGAGCTGTTGGAGCGGGTCCAGAGGAGGAAAAAAATTTGCCTGTGCTTTCATTCTTAGTAGAAAGAGGAAAAAGACTTTTACATAATTTTTAATAAATATAACTGAGTCAAGACATATCCAATTTCAACATCATTTTATTCTACAGCCGAAACTAACCATGGGACTCAAATTTTAACGAATTCTTTCACCCTTATGAGTAAAATGATTTCACCTCTATTGCTTAAACACCTGTTACTAATGCCTTTGAGTGTGGCTTCTCCACAAGCCATGATTTTAGATGTTGCTTAACCAAGAACACCTACAAAACTTCATGAAGAAGAAGTAGAGTAAAATTTTACAATATGAAGAAAGTGTAAGTAGGATGATGCACTACGTGAGACTGGAAGTGTCCATAACGTATAGGCTTATAAATGTAGGACATTCAGGATATGTTCTACTGCATCCTTTATCCTCCTTCTGGTTGCAAGAGAATGGAGAGGAGGAGAGGCAGGGAGAGGGAGAGTAGAGGAGAGATGTAAAGAAAGAGGAAGAGATTGCAGGGGGAGGGCGGGGGGAAGAGAGAGAGACTAGTATTTCTTACATTAATCTTCTTCTCCAGTGTGCAAGCCTTTCTCTTCTCCCAGGTGGAGAAGGCCTAAGGCCTAAATATTCTCTTATTATATATGTAATATCATGCAGGTATTACTTTCAAATTATATTTATTAGCAGGTGAAATCTTCTTACCTTGAAGCAAGTTGAATGACAGCAAATTTGCAAGGCATCTAAGATCATTTTGGCATCTATGCCCAAGGGCTTCCTGCAGTATGTACATATATCTTTTCCAATTATACTCCTGTGTATATAATATAATATCAGCTGTCAGAAAAAGAGCTACCATTGAAATCTCAAGGATAAAATTGATAAACTTAGCTTACTATGCAGGAAAGATATTAGTATATTGTACAATGACCATAAATGGAAAAATGTCATGTGTATATTCCCTCCAATCTAGTTGACAGGTGTAAAATCCTGTGATGGGCAAATTGCTGAGCATAATTGTCAAGTAGCAAAACTACCTTGTTAGAAAGAATGGTCTTCTTTGGTGAACCAAATGATTGCAGACAATAATAAGACCATACTAAGCTGGTGAATGTCTGGGAGCATGTATACTAAATGATGTGGGGATGAAGTGGAGAGTAATGATTTTAATGTTTTAATCACAAAAGTAAATAGGTAGTTGAATTCAAACTGTCATCATTTGATCAGTCTGATACAGAATTCTCTTGTATGATGCGCAAGTGTCTGAAAACATTTTTAATTTTCTGCACCGCAGACAGAAATCCTACTTCCATGGCAGTTATAGTGAACACATGTATAGAACAGCCTATCTGGTGTTCATAACAATAATATTTTTTTAAATTTTCTCAGTTCTTTTTTCATTGTTATGTCACATCAATCTGTACTTTCTCTAGATACAAGTGTTAGTCTTGGTTTTGCATTATAAAATTAAATAGTCTCGCTCCTTTCCACTCAATGATAAAACATTGTACTATTTTTTTAATCATTCCTGGAGTTCCTTATACTTAGGCTGGAAAGGATACAAATTTTTATGATTCAATATTTCCAAGTAATGGGGATGTCCAAATTATCTGAATTGAAAATAGTGAGAACATCTTTTTTTCCCCCTCAAGAGGTAATTACCGATTGAGGTCATTACTGATTTTTCCCCCAAGAGGTATTACGGATTGAGCAAATATCCTTCTTATATTTGGAAATATCTTAACTGGCGTGAAAACACAGTGTTTTTAACAGCACTGTCACGCAAATCTATTCCTCCACATCTGTATATGAAGTTGGTCATTACAGACACTGTTCTCACAAAGGAAGGAAATTTTGCAGCGTAAAAGCAGCTGCCTGAGGTAGAAACCTGCAGAATCACAAAGCCAACTCTATCACTTAAGGCACTGGCTATTGTTTCTATAGATATTTTAAAATGTCAGCTGTGACAAGTCTAATGTGATATTAGGCTGCTGAACTGTGGTAATGATTTGATGGCAAGATCCCACTGAAAGGGAGCTCTGTATGAAAAGCCGTCTGACGAGCCTAATGGTGACTTCCACTGCTCTCTTTTGTCTGAACACGTGAACGCTTATGCAAATATCTGTATCCATTGATACTGTACCATGTTAGTAACATGTACTTACCGATCAGCAGTAGAGTAAACCGTTTTGATAGTATTTCCAGTTATATTTTCTTCATAGGCACCATATGATGATTTGCTGTGAAGCAGTGAATGCATAGCAATCACTAAACGGTACTTTTCATTTGTAAAGGTACACTGATGATAACATACAAATTAAACTAATCTAAAACATGCTAGTAAAAAAATCATCATACTTGGCAATGGATTTTTTTTTATACTTTTACAGCCATCAAGAAAAATATATCAAATAAAAAAGCATAAATTAGAAATATAATGTCCTTAGACTGTGTTCTGTTGTTGAATGATTCTTCAACATTTCAAAATTAAATCCACAAGCCTATTGAGAAAAATCTACATGATAATATTGCCTGCGATGATATCCCAGTCTAAATGACACATATCAGGAAATGGTGACACGCTGCATTTTTTCCTTTTTCTTCCCTTCTTTCACTAGTCCTCAAAGAGCTGTCAAACAGCCAAACAAAATTACAACATGTCCCTAGAAATAGAGTGAAGGTCTTTATAATACAGGCTGTTCAACATGTGATTTGTGCTCACTACAGTAACCGTATTGTTCCTTGTATCAGAGTAGGAAGGAATACGCCAAATTTAACTGTTAGGGAAGTTAAATCTTCTTTTTTTAACAGTCCCAGTTGTAGTTGCTTAACTGTCAGTTTTGTTTGCATGGAAGGGATGAGCATGTATGTGACAGCTGAAGAAGTCATCATGCCATACATGTTTTGAACATTTCTGAACTGATTTAACTATCCTGTTCCTCCAGAAATTCAGAAGCTATATGGTAATCATTACATATTTCATATCACTATTGAATAATATTTAGCAATGTGAGGAACAATTTTTTTATAATCATGTATTTGCAGGACATGTCTTTTTTTCAGGGGAAGTGTGACAGGTTGGTAACAGGCATATGTACAGTGTTACACAGCCCAGATAGAAACTTTAATGCATACCTGTCTTTTGTAATGTGTATATGTCTTATTTGATTTCCATTCAGCACCAGAAAAGTATTAAAATTGCACAGTTACTGAACAATTTAAAGGACAAATGTTGTGTTTCTGTTTCATAGAACATAACAATATGCTTGTTACTTAATAGTGATGTAGAAAACCTGGGTTTGCTGACCACGGAGAAAGTATATCTCCTCCTCAAATGAACACCCAGTGCTTCATTTACATTTCAGATGAGATGAAAGTAGGCTTACTAAGTAGGAAAGCAAAGTGAAACTAAGTGATTGCCTTTTGAAAGAGTTTTCCTGTCTTTTTTTGCCCCTAACAAGCTGGACACGTGCACAACACATTACAGGTGGAGTATATTTGTGGTGCAAGTGTCTACAGTTTCTTGCTGTAGTGAAAAGTGGCATAGGGATATCATCTCTCTATTCTGATGAAGTATGGGCCTGTCTATGCTTCTTTTTGTTGTTAAGCTTATTTTTCCCAAATCTTCTCTTTACCTTATTGTATTTAGCTGCAGAATCTAGTCCTAAGCCATATTGGCATTTCAAAACACCTAGTTAAATCCGGGTTCAGATCAGGGAAAAGTGAGTCCTATGCATTGCGCTCTCAACATAATATGGGTATTTGGATGCAGCATGCCTGAAAATAACACTGTTTATCTTCTAAAAAGTTGTATAGAGAAAAATACTTTCCTCAAGTGTGTTAGTGTAGAGAACAGTGTCCCTTGGATTTTAATATCTGGCTAGGGTATTATAGTTGAAATACATAAAAATATATATAACCACATCTTAAAAAAAATAAAATGTACTATATAGAACAAAAAACTGCGAAGCTACAGGAAAAATATTTCCAAAGCATCAGTTTCTAGTGTTGCCAACTGAAAGTGTGAGGAAACACAGAACCTTTTCAAATAAATGCATAGTTTGACAGCTTAACAAGACACTAAGTTAAAACTGAGCCACAATGCAGACTGAGAACTGCGTATCTGATCAAGTCCCTTCTCTCAGTTCATATCACTCACTCCTTTAATTGCTATGGTGTGACTTGTTTATACTGCAACCTACTCAACAATAAATGCTCAATAAAAATACAACAATAGAACCTATTGCGTAAACCCTGAAAGAATAACCTGCAAAGTTCAGTAAGCTTTCGTGAATTAAATTGAGATTACAACTTCAGGTAGGGGCTATAAATTTTGTCAAGTGTAAGGTAACACTGCATGTTGAAGTGCATTCTTTGCCCTACTATTCTTGTATTACTGTGTTGTTTTAATCTTCAAAGATAATCAAAATATTACACCTCAGAAGCTGCATGTCTGCAAAATGCTGCAAAATGCTAATTAATTGTTGTGTTGAATGTTCATTCTGAGTCTTAAAATTGTATCCTGTTTGGCTTTTCTTTAATTCTCAGCAGAATTGCAGGCTTGGCCTTCAAGGCCATGCAGAAGTTTCAGAATACACAAAGCTCAACCTTACCCCAGCCTCCTACAGCAAATGTAGGAAAAAGAGAGATCAAAGACCCTGTGCCCAGTCATACCCACACCAAGGCTCAGGTGTGCATAAACATAAGGAACCGGATATTGGCCATAGTTCTGATAAAGTACCAGACTGTGATTGCTGTTTTCCCTATTAATAGAAGAGTTCTTCTTTCCTTTCCAAATCATCAGCTTTGACTCTGGCAATTCATGACACTATACACCATCTTACATGTAGGACTGTCTTTTTTTTTTTTTTTTTTCACCATAGAAGCATAGATTCCCTTGGTTGGAAAGGACCTTTGAAATAATCGAGTCCAGCCATGCCTAACGACCACTAAACCATGTCCCTAAGCACGTCATCTACCCATCTTTTAAATACCTCCGGGGGTGGTGACTCCACCACCTCCCTGGGCAGCCTGTTCCAGTGCCTGACAACCCTTTCAGTGAAGAAATGTTTCCTAATATCCAATCTAAACCTCCCCTGGTGCACCTTGAGGTCATTAATGTAACAGTCCTGTTTACATTAATACTTAATTCACATAGATGGGTGAGTTAGTATTTAAGAGAGATTTTCCTAATAAAAAAAAAAAAATTCTGTCATTCTGGCTTAGCTGCTCTCCTAAATTTCATGCCTCAGCTACATCTCTAGCGCTACACAGGGTATTGTCTTGTGCTCCCCGCTCTGGGCACTAGAACTACACTTTGTGGGCTTCTATGTGTGGGATCCCGGAAGCAGAATTTGGAAGGGGTTGGCATGGTTCCAGAGACCAGTGTGAGGTTTCTAAACATCCCTGAAATTTCTTGCATAAAGATGGTTTCTTTTATATTTTTGAAAAAAATGACACTTCAGGAGTTATGGTTCTCAATTAATTGTCCACAGTACCTGGTCTTTCTTTCACTGTCACTGGAGTAGTTTGTTTCTGGGAGATTATTTGGAGCTCTTGGAGGATTTTCATATGCTTGCTCACTTATCCTAAAAAAAACACACAATAAGAAAAGAAATACTTTTTAGAAATCATTTTCAGCTACACAGCTTTCAGTTATACTTACAGTCATAAATGTAAAATCTTGGGCTAGAAACAATATGTAAAAGAAAGCTATCTTTTTCTTACTGTAGTTAAATTGTTGGTTGTGAAAAGTTACGAAGTTTTAAAAGTCATGTAGTTTACCCTGGTAGATATATTCATATCAGAAACTTAATCTAACTTTAATTGAACTCTAGTTTCCTCAAAGTGTCCACCGTGGTTTTTCAACTGTGCAATAATGTCTCAGTGGTTGGTAGCATTCTGCATTTTCTTGGCAGTATTCTGCAATGTTTTATTCTTGTTTTTACTATATTTTAGTTCAATTTTTTTTTATATACTACCGTTATGTTTTTATTAGAAATGACCAGCTAAACATAAATAGACTCTCACTTCAAAAAAGCAGTATTATGATTCAAGCAAAAGAAAACTCGTTTCCTGCAGTTTTCCCTGCCACAAACATGACGTGCAATCAAATGTGAAAATAAAACTTGTCAGACAAATTATAGAATTTAAGGTGTAAGTGCTAATAATGTTTTTGATAATTTTACAAAGCAGCTCAGACAAAGGCCACTCTTGTTTGGTTCTGCCAAAAGTTATATTCTGAAATAACTTGATGATTATAAGCCTTAACTCTGGGTGTTTGGTCTGTGGCTTGATGTATTTCAATGAGCTTGCCAAGGTCTGAAGCTTTGCTAAACAACCTTGCTCAGTGCTGGTCACTGTTTTATATGCATGGCATGCTGCATGAAACAGCACCCTGCATTGTGCTCGATTCCTAATCTGGCAGGCCCCCTTTCAGAACTAAAAGAGACACTCATTCACCGTACATATTCACTATATGCTGCTCTGGTCAGACTGTCAAGCGAGAGGATAAAAAGATTTTATATGAAAAAATAGCAGAAGTACTTGTGTATAGAGATAGACAAGTTCTTCCTCTTCATTTAGGTATACAACTAAATGGAAGAGTCAAAAAGAAACCATCAGAGTGGTACCTGAAAACATAATAATAACTTCCCTTTAATTGACCAAAATGGATCTTAGTTCTTCCAAATAATGAAAGCTAATAGCTGTGAATCTTTTAAACTATGAATACATTTCCTTATATTTCTTTAAGATGCTAGCGGCTGAGTTCAGAAAACACCTAAATAAGCACAAAAATACTTATGAGGATCTTGTCATGAGGCATTTTCATTCACTACAAGAGATTATAGGTTTGGATCATTACTTATTATAAAAATAAATGCATCTATATTGTTATATTTGTGTAATCGAGCACATTTTAGAAATAAACCAGATATCTTACTTAAGTTATGCAAATTTTGCTTACTGACATTAGGAATTCACATTTTCTAGTACCACACTTAACAACTACAACTTCTGATATTAGCTCTTTAAATTTTATAGAGAACTATGAACTGAGTCTCACCGCTTTTTACTTTGGTCCTCAGCAGACTTTATTTCAATGTGATCACCAAGGTCCTGATCTCTGTGAAAGAGAGAAAGACTTCAGAATTAATCAAATTAGTTGATTCAACCTAAACATATAAAATGGTTTGAATTATTTATATTGAAGAAGGAAAAAATTATATGCATTTCACAAGGAAGATTCCTGACTACACTGAGTATGTATCACAATTGTTTTGTATCATAAGTGTTTAGTGAGTTATGAAGTAACAATTATCAATTCAAACCTCAATATTTTTCAGTTTCTCACCAGTGTGACACTACAAAAGAATGACAAACTACTTAACCACAAGCATTTTATAAGTATATAAGGGAAAGATTATGACAGTCTTGCCTCTTATTTTTCTGACCAGCAGTATTTATTTCAGTAGAATCCTCAAGGTCTTTTCCTCTGAAACAACAAACAAATAAAACTGTTAAAATATTCCCCCTATCTAGGAAGAGGTAAAGTGTAGTAAAAGAAAGAAATATATTTATGCATACATTTAAAAGGGAAAAAGTAAGTTGTTAGTTAAGTTCAAAATTTGCAAACACTTATTTATTGACCATAATAAGAAAATAAGCTTAGTTTTCCACTAGCAAGCTAATGTTCTGTATAATTAATTAAGAAATATTATCTAGTACAGCCAAGAAAGTAAAAGGCTTTGTTTAATCTGTTTTAATCTTTGTGTAATTTATTTTAAAAAGGCAAAAAAGGAGGACCCAGGGAACTACAGGCCAGTCAGCCTCACTTCTCTGCCTGGTAAGATGATGGAGTAGATCCTCCTTGAAACCATGCTAAGGCACAGGGATGACAAGGAGGTGACTGGGGACAGCTGGCATGGCTTCACCAAGGGCAGATCATGCCTGACGACCTTGGTAGCCTTCTATGATGGGGTTTACAGCATTGGTGGACAGAGGGCAGCCAACTGACATCATCTACCTGGTCTTGTGCAAGGCATTTGACACTGTCCCGCATGACATTCTGGTCTCTAAACTGGAAGGACATGGATTTGACAGACAGACCACTCATTGGATAAGGAACTGGCTGGATGGCTACACCCATAGAGTTGCCATCAATGGATTGATGTCCAGGTGGAGACCAGTGACAAATGGTGTTCCTCAGGGTTCAGTACTAGGGCCGGTGCTGTTCAACGTCTTTGTAGGCGACATGGGCAGGGGGACTGAGTGCACCCTCAGCACATTTGCCGATGACACCGAGCTGTGGGGTGTGATTGATATACTGGAGGGAAGGGATGCCCTGGAGAGGGACCTTGACAGGCTTGAGAGGCGGGCCTGTGGGAACCGTGTGAAGTTCAATAAGGCTACGTGCAAGGTCCTGCACATAGGTCATATAATCATAGAATCATAGAAAGGTCTCGGTTGGAAGGGACCCCAAGGATCATGCCACAGGCAGGGCCACCAACCTCCAGGCCTGGATCTACACGAGGTTGTCCAGGGCCCCATCCAACCTGGCCTTGAACACCTCCAGGCATGGGGCATCCACCACCTCTCTGGGCAGCCTCTTCCAGCACCTCACCACTCTCTCCGTAAAAAACTTCCCCCTAATATCTCATTTAAATCTTCCTTCCTTCAGCTTCAATCCATTCCCCCTTGTCCTGCCATTATCTACCCTTTGAAAAAGTTGGTTCCCCTCCTGTTTGTACGCTCCCTTCAGGGACTGGAAGGCTGCAATGAGCTCCCCCCGCAGCCTTCTCTTCTCTAGGCTGAACAAGCCCAGCTCCCTCAGCCTCTCTTCGTAGGGGAGGTGCTCCAGCCCTCGGATCATCTTCGTGGCCTCCTCTGAACCCTCTCCAACATTTCTACATCTTTCTTTATTGCGGGCCCCAGATCTGGACACAGGACTCCATTGGCCTTCTGAGCTGCAAGACCACACTGCTGGCTCATGTTGAGTTTCTCATCCACCATGACCCCCAGGTCCTTCTCAGCAGGATTCTATGAGTCTATGATTCTATGGTTCTATGATTCTAATCATATCAATGCTGTAGTTTAAGACAGTGAAGATACGGAAGGAGAAACAGGAACTTTCAAAGGATTTAGTGTTAATTTACGGGATCCAAATAGCTTAATCCTTGTTTGCATCATTAATTTGAAAAAAAAAAAAAAAAAGTTTTTATTTAAACTAAGAAACTTCTGCTTCTTAAGATGATAGATAAAAATACGTCCAAATGTTCGCATAATTTTTCTTCCAGAATGGTAAGAAATTACCCCTGTGTGTAATCATAGTTAACAATTAAAGTATTGATTATGTCTGTACTTACACTGAAAATGTAAACATCCAAAGACTCACCAAGTTTACATATAAAGAAATACTTTTTAATTTCATAAATACAATTAAACTAGTGGCTAGTTTTTCCTCTGGATTTTTTTACTTAATTATTTTAAAACAGTTCAGTCAATTAGGGAATGGAAAGTCCTATGAAAAACACTCTAACTAATGTAAAAATTTGTGGATCTCTTTAGGTAGAAGTAGGGAACAAAAGCAAAAGGCTACATTAGCTCTGTGAAGCTGATAACTTGTTCACTTCGGTCCGTAATAGACTTATTACTCTTAAAACTTTGGATGCCCCCTAAAATTCAGTAGCGTCTCAAAGTCTTGGACTCTATCCTAATAAATTCTCTGTGAATTAAAATTTGCAAAAAAATCACACTCAACTTACAGGTTAGTGCTAAGTGTACATATATTTATATGTATGCATGTATGCATATATGTGAGATTGTCTACTGTAAAACAGATGATCACATGTTGGAGACATTTATGTGCTGCTACTGTTTAGAACATCATTCTTGAAGTTATCTGTAGAATTTCAGTGTTAAGTGTGACAAATTTTACATAACTCTTACTCACACAGTACCCTGGCAGTTCCTTTCCGTATGCTGAAGGGCTGCTTAGAGACCATAAGAAACTTGGCCTGAAACACACTGAATTTATGTGCTGTTCAAAAATGTAAGTAAATTCAAGCTGTTCTTTATGGATCACTGCCCTTGATGACTGAAATGCTTTGTTACACCCTGTTGGGGCAACATTTATCATCTGTGAGTTCTACAATATTTTGTTTAATGCCCTTCTCTAACTATATTAAAATATTTCTTTTATAGTTTTATTGAGGAAGCATATAAGACATGCATGGAAGCTTGCCATACATACTAGTTGTTCAGCTGATAGTGCACATACTAATTAGTTAATCTATATTTTTATCTTCAAGAGAAGGGGGCCAGAGTCTTTTCAGTGGTGCCCAACAACAGGGCAAGGACAAGGGGCACACACTGGAACACAGGAAGTTCCACCTAAATATAAGGAAAAACTTCTTTACTGTGCGGGTGCCAGAGCACTGGCACAGGCTGCCCAGAGAGGCTGAGGAGTCTCCTTCTGGAGATATTCAAAACCCGCCTGGACGTGTCCCTGTGCAGCCTGCTCTGGGTGACCCTGCTCTAGCAGGGGGGTTGGACTAGATGATCTCCAGAGGTCCCTTCCAACCCCTGCCATTCTGTGATTCCTTATCATTCTGTATAAGGAATGCTACTTATTAATCTATAAACATTTTACAGATTTGCAACATTACCTTTCCTGACATTCTCATAGTTACAAACTACTCACTGCCTTAGAAAAGCAGGGCCTGAGAAGCTTTGAAGACTTACTCCTTGTCACTTGTGAAAGAACTTGTATTCACTTTGTTGAGGTTATCAAGATTTTGGTTCCTTTAGGACTTACTCCTTGTCACTTGTGAAAGAACTTGGATTCACTTTGATGAGGTTATCAAGATTTTGGTTCCTTTAAAGACAGAACAAAAAACAGATCAAATCACAATTAGTGTAGCCAGCTGTCAATTTGCCAAATTAAATACTCACTTAAAAAGAAATTATAATTGACACATTCTTTATGAAAGACAAAATTAAACTGATGAAAAGTTCAAAGCATACTTCATTTTAGAAATTCAAAGATATTCATAGACACAGCCATATGCCCCCCATATGCGCATAAGCACACACTCTTCCTGGCATAAGAGGACCAAATTATGTTTTGTCCCCCATATGCGCATAAGCACACACTCTTCCTAGAATAAGAGGACCAAATTATGTTTTGGAAACAACAAGTTTTACCTAAAACTTATGGCA